>JAJHSJ010001289.1:0-39680 GCA_021015155.1 Magnolia officinalis
CATTTAACCTACCCTTGCACACACTAATACTTGCTTGTAAAGGGTGCAACACTTCTTTCTCTCTGGCCGCGATCAATGAACCCTTGATGAGCTTCCAGCGCCCACCAACAAATCAACTTTCATAACCATCATCATCCAACCTTGCCGTCGACATCAAGTTGAGACGACGGTCTGGAATGCGCCTCACATCCCTGAGAACTAATGTGCAGCCCACATCGGTATTCACACAAATATCACCGACCCCTATGATCTTCGATACGCCAGAATTTTTCATCTTCACGGTCCCAAAGTCACCTGACCTGTAGCTTGTGAGAAATCTTTGCATGGAGTTGCATGAAACGAGGATCCCGAGTCAATCACCCATTTAGTGTCCTGACTCGTAGCCGTGAGACAAACATCATGATTTGCTGAAAGAATAATTACAATGTCGCCATCTGAAGCGACCGCAGTGGAATCTGATTCATCTTTCTTCTCCTTTTCTTTTCCTTTCTTGTCATTCTTCTTCTTATAACATTCATGCTTGTAGTGGCCCTTCTTAGCACAATTTCAGCATTCAAAATCCTTCATGGTACTTGACTTGCCTTTTGATTTATCTTGAGCCTTCCCGCCCTTTCTGTGTTCTTTCCTCTCCCTCGATCTTGTATCACAAGGGCATCTTGTTGAGTAGACCCCTGAGACTTCCTCCTTGTCTCCTTATTGAAGAGACAAGTAGTTACCTGTTCCATGGACACCTTTCCGTCTGACGCGGAGTTACTCAAAGACACCACCAATGTCTCACAACTATCAGGCAATGAGCTAAGCAATAGCAAAGCCTGTATTCATCGTCCAAGACCATCTTCATAGCGGAGAGCTGGTTCAATATGTTCCTGGCCTCATTCATGCGCTCAGCCACAGAACCACCATTTTTTAACTTGAGATTCACAAGTCGTCTTATCAAAAAAATCTTATTGTCGGCTTTCTTCCTCTCATACAGCCCTTACAATTTCAGCCATAGGCTAGCGGCTAAGGTCTCCGTAGACACATGGTGGAATACAGAATCGTTCAGCCATTGTCTAATAAACCCCATCGCCTTCCGGTCCAACTTCTTCCAATCATCATCTGACGTATCCTTTGACTTTGTTGATATGCCTTGAATTAGAGAATAAAGTCCTTGCAATAAAGCAAGTCCTCCATCTTAGCCTTCCATATGGTCCAGTTAGAACTATTGAGACTGATCATCCTTGATGAGCCACCTTCCATAATTCAGAACCGATCCTACTTCGTTCAACTAACCTAAACGCTCTGATACCACTTTGTTCGGGGCCGTTGCATAAACCTTAGGATCTAGCTGCCCTAAAACACCAGAATTATGGGATAATAAAGCAATGAAATAAATCAAAGCACAAACCATACGACACAAGAGATTTTACATGAAAAACCCTCAAAGAGGTAAAAACCACGGGACCTTGTCCAGATCAACAATCCACTATGAAGTAGAACGTTACAACTGATCACAAACACCACCGCTTGGATCAAACCTTTTTCACTCACACGGGAGTGGATAAACAAAAAGAGAATAAAGAAAACAGAGTGATCTCACCGATTATGAGGACGTAGAAGCGCTGAGATGCCGAGTGCACAGTAGATCACCTCTATGAGCAGAACCTCCATTTCACAAGCTTCATCTCTCCTCTCTCTCTCTCTCTCTCTCTCTCTCCACACACACACACACACACCTTTGATAGCCCTAAACCCTTTAGAAATCCTTGCAAAGCTTTAGGAAACTCTCTTACATTCCCTAGAATAGCCCTAGGGACTCCTATTTATAGTTTAGGCAACATGCTTCCCACCTCTTTGAAAACCGTCTCAAATTTATGCAGTCCGCACAAAATCCGGACATGAATCTCCCTAACCTCGACTGGTTGAGCAGAGTCCTCGACCGGTCAAAAGGACCCTCACTGGTCGAGCAGACTTCTCGACTGGTTGAGCAGTGTGGAAGAATAAACATAATTGGTCGCTGGACTTTGAGTCGAACGTCACTCGACTGGTCGAGCATTGTTGCGCAGCACGCCAATAACGCAGTGAGCCGAGATCCAATCACTCCCCCAAAACGATAAACAAGAGAAATATAAACTAGAAAACAGAATCAAAGCATTTAAACTAACCACAAGATAAGATATATGTGGAAAAACCCCAATAACGGTATTAAAAAAAAAAAAAAAAAAAACCATGGATGCAAACTTTCACTATGAAGAATAACGAAGATTACAAGGCAATATACTAACCTCTCCCTTGGAGATACAGAGAAAATCCTTTGCCCACACCTTAGAATAACTCTCCAATATTCACCTTAATTCTAGAAAAGCACTAGGGACTCCTATTTATAGTTTAGGCAACTTCCCTTTCACACCCTGCGAAAGGCGACACCAAAACCGCAGTCTGTATCAAATTCGGAAACCAATCTGCGTAACCTCGACTAGTTGAGCAGACTGCACGACCGGTCGAGAACACCCCTCGACCGGTCGAGAATGATCCTCAATCAGTCGAGCACCTCGGAACCCAAAAAACTATGCTCGCTGGACTTTGAGTCAAGCTAATCCACGACTAGTCATGACCAGTCGAGTGAGCTCCTCGACCGGTTTAGCAAGGGCCATGACTGGTCGTGCGCGGCCCCAGATGTGGCTCCACTTCTCAACAATCTCCCACTTAGAGACACATTACCATAAACCTTTGTCTTCTTTATCCGGAGTACACCACCTCCCCGTCTTCAAGCCTGAAGACCAATCAAAACTGAACAAAGCTTCAGCTTCTCCCGTGTGACTGCCTTGGTTAGCATATACGCCGGATTCTCACTTATATGAATCTTCTCTAGAGCAATCGATCCATCTTCCAGTAATGAACGTATGAAGTGATATCTGATGGCAATATGCTTGGTCCTTGAATGAAAGGCTGAATTCTTAGCCAAGTGTATTGCACTCTGACTGTCACTGTATAGCTTGCAATCTGCTTGCTTCTTACCCAACTCCTCCATAAAACCTTGCATCCACACCATCTCCTTGCACGCTTCTGTAGCTGCAACATATTCTGCTTCCGTCGTACTAATAGATACTATCTTCTGTAGCTAAGAAGAAATATAAACTAAAAACAGAATCAAAGCATTCAAACTAACCACAAGATAAGATATACGTGGAAAAACCCCAACAAGGGTAAAAAAAACCAAGGATGCAAACTTCTACTATGGTATCAGAGCGAGGGCGCTCTGTCTCCCGAGGGGGGTGGGTGTGTAGTGCACCTGTCCCACATCGGAAAGGGAATGCTAGGCTATATGTGGGGTTCTCACCTTAAGGATACAACGCGTTTTGCGGGTGGTTCACTAACCGCTTCCACCTGCGAGAACAAAACCGTGAAGGTAGATAGTGGGCCAGCTAAAGCGGACAATATTGTGCCCTTGGATGAGGCGTTACAGGCCTGCTCCCACTTAACCCGTGTATCTGACTGTAACGCCTCTTTAAAACACTCTGGCTCACCATTATCTGTCAGCAGTAGATAATGTAAGGAGGGTGAGTATCGGACCGTGGGTCTCCTCTCCCGAGTAGACCTCCTCACAACTGGTGTATGCGGTTCTGCCTCATAATGCTCCTGTGCGTGATCATCCTGTGGCGCTGTAACACCCGTGTCCAGTAACTCTTCCATCTCTACGAATTCTTTCTCCATGGCCTTATTTTCTGTCACACTGTCCTTATGTATCACTTTTTCATTAAAGACTACGTCTTCTCTTCTGATGATTTTTCTATTTTCTGCATCCCAAAACCTGTAGCCAAAATCATGCTGCCCGTAGCCTATAAACGTGCACCTCCTAGACTTCGCATCCAGTTTGTTTCTGTGCTTTGCATTAATGTGAACATATGAAGTGCAACCAAACACTGAGATGTGCAAGGTTCACTTCTTTCCCAGTCCACGTTTCTTCTGGTAGCCCACCATCCAATGGTGCTGAGGGACTTCTATTGATGAGATATGCGACATTATTCACAGCATTTGTCCAAAAAATCTTAGGCAACCCTACATGTAGCCTCATGCTCCTAGCACGCTCAAGGATGGTCCTGTAATCGCTCAGTCACACCATTCTGTTGCGGTGTCCCTATAATCGTTTTCTGATGTTTGATTCCATTTGCTGCACAATACTCCTCAAATCTCTTAGCACAGTATTTTCCCCCATTATCAGATCTGAGACATTTTATTGTTTTACCTGTCTCATTTTCTACCATAACTTTCCACTTCTTAAATACATCAAATACATCAGATTTGTGTTTTAAGAAATAAATCCACAGTTTTCTACTAGCATCATCAATAAAAGAAACAAAATAACGTGAGCCACCAAGAGATGATACCTGTGCCGGTCCCCACACGTCAGTGTGTACAAGCTCCAAAAGATGTGTCTTTGGAGCGTGTCCTGTCTGCTTGAAACTTACTCTCTTCTACTTACCATACACGCAGTCCTCGCAGAATTCCAAGTCAATAGACTTCAGCCATGGTAGCTTCCTTTTTGACAATAGCACATTCATCACATTTTCACTCATATGTTCCAACCTCTGATGTCATAATTGCCCATTCACTCCAGTTGATGCAACTGCGAGTGAACTATACGATCCTGAAGTCATGTACAAAGTACATTCCTTTTTGCCTCGAGATATCACCAAGACACCTTTTGTGATTTTCCAGGAATCACTAGTGAATGTCATCACATAACCGGTATCGGCCAATTGCCCCACTGAGATCAAGTTACGTTTCAAACTCGGTACATGTCTGACATTCGTCAATTTCAAAATCGTTCTATCTTTCTAATTGACATGAACGTCCCCCTTTCCAAAAATATTGCAAGGCTCATCATCACCCAGGTAGACTCTCCCAAAGTCACCTGATACGTAATCACGCAGAACTTCCTTACATGAGGTGGCATGAAACGAAGCACCCGAGTCTATAACCCAATACTCATTCCTCGCATCAAGAGACAAGATCAACGCCTCTGTGTCACTCTTCTCAGATAGATTCACTGAATCTTTCCCGCCTTGAGAGCTTCCTTCTTGTTTCTTGAGCGCCCTACAATCGCATTTCATGTGCTCCTTCTTGCCGCAATGTCAACACTCGTCTTTGTCTTTCGGTCCCTTGGACTTCTTCCTCGACTTAGAACGCCCGTGTTTATTGCCTCCTTTGTTCAGCGATCTTCCTCTTCCTTCAATGTTTAGAGCACTCCCTGAATCCTTTGAAACTCCTGATGCCTTTCTTTTAGATTCTTCGCTGAGAATTAGACCGGCTACATCATCAAATTTCAACTTTGTCGACCTTGAAGAATTGCTCACAGCAATCACCAAACCATCCCAACTGTCTTGCAAACTGGATAAGATCAATAATGCCCTAACCTCATCCTCAAAAACAATGCCAATGGATTCCAACTGGCTCGTGACTGTATTGAAATCGTTTAGATGTTCAGCCACGCTCCCAGCATCTAACATCTTCATGTTGAATAGCTGTTTCATAAGATGAACCTTGTTGGATGCAGAGGGTTTTTCATACATGGTGGCTAGTACTTCCATTAATTCTTTTGTAGTTTTTACCTTGGATATATTGAAGGCGACGCTCTTAGACAAAGAGAGTCGGATCGTTCCTAAAGCCTTTCTATCCAGTAAAAACCATTCATCATCTGTCATCTTTTCTGGTTTCTTCTCTTTTCCTCCTAGAGGAATATAGAGGTCCTTCTGATACAGATAATCCTCTATCTGCATCTTCTAGAAGGCAAAGTTTGAACCATCAAACTTCTCTATTCTAGTTTTCCCTTCTTCCGTCATCGCTCCCAATAGAACTAAACCAATAGCTTTGATACCAGTTGTTGTGCAGCACGCCAACAACGCAGTGAGCCGAGATCCAATATCAAGCCTCACCCACAAACGATAAACAAGAAGAAATATAAATTAGAAATAAAATCAAAGCATTTAAATTAACCACAAGACAAGATATACATGGAAAAACCCCAACAAGGATAAAAAACCATGGATGCAAATTTCCACTATGAAGAATAACGAAGATTACAAGGCAATATACTAACCTCTCCCTTGGAGATACAGAGAAAACCCTTTGCTCACACCTTAGAATAACTCCCCAATATTCACCTTAACCCTAGAAAAGCCCTAGGGACTCCTATTTATAGTTTAGGTAACTTCCCTTTCGCACCCTTACGAAAGGCGACACTAAAATCCGCAGTCCATATCAAATTCAGAAACCAATCTGCGTAACCTCGACTGGTCGAGCAGACTGCACGACCGGTCGAAAAGACCCCTCGACCGGTCGAGAATGATCCTCGATCGGTTGAGCACCTCGGAACCCAAAAAACTATGCTCGCTGGACTTTAAGTCGAGCCAGCCCACGACTGGTCACGACAGGTCGAGTGGGCTCCTCGACCAGTCGAACAGGGGCCACGACTGGTCATGCGCGGCCCCAGATGTGGCTCCACTTCTCAACAGAGCATCACCCTCGACCGATCGTGCGAGGCACTTGACCGGTGGAGCCATGAGGAAAAAATCCCCATCAATTGGTTGGGCATCTGATCATATCATTCCTCATAAGAAAACATATATTAAAGTTGTAAGGTGGTTCCATACCAATGCAGGCTAGGGTGATATTGTTCTGAACATGGTTAACCACCTTAACAACGACCCTGTCACCTTCTCTGGCTACGATCTTTGGCCCCGGAAACTGGCCATTGACGGTCACGATGCTCTTCGTGTGGCACAGGCGCCGCGTCACATTCTGCAATTGAATCTGCCAACAAACAGTTCAAAAACATCAGAGAAGAACATAGTAAATGCAATTAGCTCGGCGAGAAACGGGGTAAGACATATATACGTACGTCGAACTTGTAGTGCCTGGTAATGCCTGCATGCTCGGCATGTCCAAGCTTTGGGAAGAGGAACATGGTACTCAATGCAAGTAGCAATGCAGCCATGGGAACTGATATTTGAAGAAGAGGAGCCATCCGTCTCCCTCTCTAAAGAGTTTGGTGTCGCTTCTGGTCGAGTCTGGATGTTTATATAGGGAGTGTTTGGTTGATTAGGTTATGAGATTATGGATTTCATTTTCATTGCCATGAATTATATGATAGGTGGCCCACATAATATTAATGGGTTTTCAATTCTGACAAATGGAGTCTATTGCTAGTAATCCAATCCATTGGTCTGTTGAGTCCCACAATGGATGAGTAATCCTCCAAAAATCGATCGGAAGATATCAGCCACCAATATTTTGACCATTCTCACTCGACGGTTGTTGTATATTGTTGCATTTCTCTCATCTTGACCGTCTATTGTAGACCACAGATGAAAATTTTATATTGTCCTGTCTAGAATAACTTTGAGGAGTAGT
Source organism: Magnolia officinalis (assembly GCA_021015155.1). Taxonomy (NCBI): domain Eukaryota; kingdom Viridiplantae; phylum Streptophyta; class Magnoliopsida; order Magnoliales; family Magnoliaceae; genus Magnolia; species Magnolia officinalis. The sequence continues at coordinate 7,393 of JAJHSJ010001289.1, forward strand.
TCATCTCCTGCAGGATACAACAGACCAACGACCTAGATTATTGAACAATGGGGCCCACATGTCAAAATGAAAAGCTCCTGTGTACTGTTCAAAATGTGGTCCATTTATTAGACATTTCTTCAGAGATGAAATACCCAAGTCATTGACGAGGGTCCATGTGCTGGTCGACCTTAACCGTAGAGTGTTGACGAAGTGGAGTCATTTTATTTCCAGATTTTTTATTTTTAAATGATGCTTAACAAATCTCGTTCTCGGCAGAGAAATTGCCATATTATTTCCAGGTTTCACGCTTTTCTGGCCTAATTATTTAGTAATTTTTAACAATTGAATATACAAGTATAAACTGAATTATTTTGGGTTGGAAAAAATTTCCATTGAAATCTCAGTAAAAATCACAAAAAAAAAAAAAAAAAAAAAAAAAAAAAAAAAAAAAAAGAAGAAGAAGAAGAAGAAGAAGAAGAAGAAGAAAAAAAAACTAAACTGTCGGTGATTTTGAAAAATCTCATGATATTAACACAATAATATTGTTTAAGTAAAATTCCATGACAATATCATGAGATGTTGAAAATGCGGGGCCTAGTTAAATCTGAAGTTTAAAGACTGAATCTGAAATCTGAAGCCTGAATCTGAAATCTGAAGTAAAAAAACTTGTTTGATAATTATGGTTGAAGTCTAAAAATTAAGTATTCAATCTGAAACAAACTGTTTGTTAACAAACATCTTAAATGTCTGAAATATGTTAATTTGACACATTTGCCCCTATCTCTCGTTTGAAAATGTTTTACATTATAATGAAATTATTTTTTTATTAAATGAAAAAAATCATTGTATTTATTACAAATAAACTAAAATACTTAATAAAAAAAACTAAAATATCATCATAAGGCCCTTAATCCTCTTAGCCGGAAGATTGTTACTATGTGTTGTATAGGATTGAACACCAGCAACAACAAAACCTTCAAATAAGGCCCACCTTCTATTTATATATATGCTATCCAAACCATTTATAAGGTCATTCCCAATTGGATGAAGTGAAAACTTATTGATCCAAAACTTTCATGGCCTATTTAAGTTTATTTTCCATCCAATATGTTCATAAGGTCACAAATACCTGTATGAAGAAGAAAAATAAAAATAAAAAATCATATTGATCTAAAACTTCTGTGACCCCAAAAAATGATTTCAATGGTAGACGTTCAATCCCCCGCTACTTTTTGCAGCTTATTTTTCATCTCAAGCTTTAATACGAGCTCGACAAATAGATGGATGGTTTGGATATAACACATACCTCATGATGGGACTCACAGAACTTGCTGACGTCAATACAGTATGTAGCTAGTGTGAGGTACACTAACCAATCCGAATAGCGAGATTCGCTACCGAAGTGACGTCATCAAGTTCCATGGGCCCACTACGATGTATGTGGGCCCACTATGATGTATGTGCTTTATCTACACCATCCATCTATTTGGAGATTTAATTTTAAAGCATGAGTTAAAGAATGAAGCAGATCCAAATATGTAGTTGACCCCACCACAAAAAAATAATAATAATAATAAAAACAAAAATAATAGTGGCGAGATTGATGCCTACTATTGAAACCTTCCTAAGGCTTATTGTGATTTTTCTTTGAAATCCAACCTGTTCACAAGTTAACACAGACATGAAAGAAGGGAAGAAACAAGTAACAGCTTGATCAAAAATTTTTGTGGCTTATTTAAGTTTTTAATGGTGGGCGTCACTCTCCCCACTATTTTCTGTGGTGAGGTCCACTGGAGCTTTGGATTTGACTCATTCTTTAGATCTTTATCTAAAATTATATTTCCAAATGGATGGACGGCGTGGATATAAAACATTCATCATAATGAGGTGACCCAACTTCAGCAGCGAGTCTCGCTGCTCAATCCGTCAATATCCAATCCGCGTCTGCTGAAACAGATTCGCTACTCCCCAGCCACCAGCCAATGGCTGATGGCCAGTGCTATTTGGGCCCCACCATGATGTATGTGTTTCATCTATGCCGTCCATCTATGTTTCTAGATCATTTTATGGTATGAGACCAAAAATGAGGTATATCCCAATCTCAAGTGGAACACATTTCAGGAAAACAGTGTTGAATGAACGTCGACCATTAAAAACTTTTTGGGGACCATAAAAGTTTTGGATCAAGCTGATCTTTGTTTTTTTTCCATTCATCTAGGTCTATATGACCTAATCAACAGATTGGATGTCAAATAAACAGTACATTGGGCCTTAGGAGAATTTTAATGGTGATATCCGTCACTATTGTTTTCCTGTGGTATGGTCCACCTGAGATTTATATTCCTTTCATTTTTGGTATTAAGCCCTAAAATGAACTTTAAAAATGGATGAATGAAATGGATGAAACACATACATCATGGTGGGGCATAAAGAAGTTTCATAGGTTAAAAGTTGGTTTTGCATCGCATAAACAATTTAAAGAGAAAAAATTACCTTAGTAACTTGAAAAAAGGTAATTTTGAAAGCAAAAGTTTTTGTTTAATGTTAAAATCACCATGCGCATTCCGCATTCATTATTAAGCCAGACTCCTATCACGGGAAAAATTAAGTGAAAAATCACTTAGCGCTTTCCTTCTTCTGCGTTAACGACGCATTAACAAACACCACTAAACACAGAACATTTTCCCAATTCTGCGTTAAGTGCGAAAATTCAGGGTTAGCAAACAGGCCCTTACTTTGGAGATGGTGATGGTTTCTGGTAAGCCCACATTCGTAAGTCTACTAATGCACAAGTCACCAGCTAGACCATCATGGCAAATAGGCTAAATATCCAAGCCGTCCATCAGTTGAATGTCATCGTGTAGAGGTTACCACCCAAAGATAAAGATGGGCCACTTAAGGAGCATTTAGATTATAAGTTACTTTCTATAATTTACTAATTATGCCATCAGTAGCTTAATTATCTTAGCTTCTTATTAAGTAAATAAGTTTAATTGGTAAATGGATCCTTACTCTTTTTTTTTTTCTTTTTTTCTTTTTTAATGCTGTACCATTCCAAACTCTTTTTTTTTTTTCACAAAGGGGACCAACTTACATTCGGGCCTGCCCAGGAAAAAGGCTGGGCACACCTATCATAAAAAGGAAAATCAGAAATCACCAAAAAAAGCTATACAAAGCTAAGAGACATTAGCCCCAAGACCCGTTTTATCAAGAAAGATTAGCCCTTTCACAAGGGTAGGGAGATTAGCCAGCGACGAAAAAATTCGGTTGATTTGTGAATCACTACCAAGGTGGGTCAGCGCGTCCGCCGGGGCATTCACCTCCCTGAAGGCATGCCCAATCCTAACCTGACCACGGTTCTTTAGAATGCCAATTCGCCTGATCCAATATTCCCACTTCCACCCTGACCTGGATCTGCCATTCAAGATATCAACCACTAACTGGGAGTTTGATTCCACCTCTACCCGATGAATTCCCCTATTTTGGCAGAGGGAGAGCCCATCATGGATGGCTCAAATTTCCGCCCCTGTGTTGGAGCCGCGGCCATAAGCACTGGTGAACGCAAAGAGCAACTCCCCTCTTTCATTCCTACAAACGCCCCCACCTCATGAGCGGCCCGGATTCCCCCGAGAGGACCCGTCGACGTTGATCTTAGCCCAGGAGGAAGCTGGCTTGATCCAAAAAATTACAGAGGGCTGATCAGAATTTCGAGCAAATGCAGCCTCTGATCCAGGCGAAACCGATAGCAGAGGCGACGTTGGGGAAGAAGCTGCCTTGCTGCTGCCATTAATGAAGCGAAACCAGCCATGGATCTTTGCAATCACCGCGGGAACTGATACTTTCCTACCTTCAAACTTAGCAGCATTGTGGGCATTCCAAAGCTCCCAGCAAATACAGAGAGGAGCAAGATTCTGAGCGTTCGACCTCGTGGCAGCTAGAGCTCCCCTCCACTGAGAAAACCTGGCTAAAATGGAGGAAGCAGGCATAACTCTGACACCAAAATTAGATCCGACATGATTCCACACAGTCTGCGCCGACGAGCTTTCCACAAATAGGTGGATAGCAGATTCCACTGATTTAGTAGAGCCGTAGCTGCAGCAAACACACTCAGAGGCCAGGTGGATACCACGCGCTTGGATCGCCTCATCAACAGGGACTGCTTTCTAAAGCAGCTTCCAGGCAAACAAAGAGATTTTGGGCGGAATATTCGGATTCCACAGCTTGATCGCCCAATCTAGCTGTGGGCGAGGAGACCTGCAGACGTCTCTAACCGAGTGAACTGTGAAAACTCCGGACTAGGAGTGGGGCCAGAAGAATGAATCGAGGCCAGCAGCTATGCAGAAACCAACCAGAAAGATGAAATCGAGCGTCTCTTGAGGAAGATAGTTGAAAACCACCGAAGGAGGAAGCAGCCCGGCTGGGCCAAGAAACTGCCTAACCTCCATATCCAACAACTCCGCGGGAATAGGGCTCTCAGTCAAGCTGAGGAGAGGCCCAAGACCCGTCCAATTATCCGTCCAGAGCTTACAACTACCTTCACCGATCATCCTTTGAACCATGGGAAGCATTCTCTGAATCTGGGATTGAATGCGCTTCCATAACGGGGAAGCAAAGGAGCAATGGGAAGAGGCCCCGTTTGCCTCCAAGTTTTGCCGATATTTGGCAGCCATGAAAGAGTACCACAAAGAGTTATGATTGGAGAAGAGGATACCCCATGCCATCTTCATTTTGTAGGCCTTCATGACTTCTTCCAATCTCCTTAAGCCCAGCCCACCCTCATGTGCATTTTTCTCCTGCCCACAGCCCAACCCCAATGGATCCTTACTCTTGCTCGGGTGGTAGACTCTGAGGAGTTTCAACACCCGGTCAAGGGTTCGAGTATCCATAGGTGGTGAAATTCCACTAGGGTGAATGCATGGGGTGTGTGTGCGTGTGTTCAAAATTAAAATTTTTTTTTTTTTTTTTTTTTTAAAAGAAGGTTTAATTGGTAAATAGCTAAAAGTAAAAAAGTCATATTTGAATACATGGACTATTCATTGTGTGGGCCCCACCTTTGATGTGGGCTGTCCATCATGAGGGCCCACCTTAGATGTAATCCATTCGTCATTAAGGGCGGGCAATTTTTAATGTGAACCGTTTATCATTAATTTTTACCATACTAACTTAATTGTAAAAAATAACTTAAGGAGTACTTAAAGTTAGTTAAAAAGTAACTTATTTGGTGGCATCAAACAAGCACTCGGTGTGTGAGGATATTAGCAATAAATGACCTTTTCACAAACATACATTTGTTAAGTTAATTGTGAGCCACCTGATTGGTAGACTGATCTGTTGGGATAGAGGATCTAATGGCAGTATACTTCTGATGGACGACTTGGATATTTCCCCTGTCCTCCGTGCTGGCATGATTGGTAGTGTGCATACATGAGCTTATTTGTACACACGTGTGGGCTTAAAGATTATCTTTTCATGTTTGACGGTGCATTAGTTTGATCAATCCTTTGCTTGCTACAACCAGGCAACTCTTATTTTCCTGCATTGTGATTCGTTCATGTTTTCTTTGTTGTTGTTGTCATGGTCAGCACTGCTACATTAATTGCAGTGTATGATAACGTGGCTCAATTAGATAGCTACAAACATAAGTTTTTTGTTTATATGAGGATTCTATTAAAATATTTAAGATAAGCAAAAAAGATAGGCAATGTATGCTTACTTACATTAATTAGGTGGCCCCCACTTTCGGGGGTTGGCCAAAGATAGATACGGTTATAATATACTGACTGGACCATGATGCCATTGGTGCAATGAGATCTTTTACAATGTGTTCTTATCTATTGGATCCTTCATCTATTTGTACAATGTGATGGGCCCATAATTCTGTGATCCAAACCGTTGATATTATGAGCTACATCGTGGATGGCCACGCATTGAAAATACCATGGAGAATTCAAACCCTTTAACAGGTGCTGACCAATTGATAGTTGATGAAGCAATTACATGTTCGGCAAAGAAGGCCAAATATTTTATAGATAGGATCTTTCAATCTGGATTGTTTTGTGCATCTGCCATCCTCTGTGAGGGCCACCATTCTAGCAGCGTGGATCATTAAACCTTGATTCCACTTTTCCAACTTGTATAAACTGAACCTAAACTGTACATACAAGCTTCGGGCCCACCATTGTTTGTTTCACAAAGAGTTTTACCTACGTTTACTTGAATGATAGCATTATCATTCCTTTTCTTTCAACCCAACCGTTAATCTTGGTGGTGACCGCAAAACATATGGCAATTATCTTATGAGAATCCCCTACCACACTTGTTTCATGCAAGACTTGGAAAATACCCAAGCCCTTTGGGGCTCACCATATTGTACATGTGAAATCCACTCCATCCATCAGGTGGATTCCAACATGTCAGGACCTAAGGAAAAAAAGCCATCAGGAATCACAACTCAGATGGGGCACAACAGAGGGAACAATATGGATGAGACACCCACCATAAGTTTGTGTGTGGGGTCACTATGATGCGTATCTTTCATCAAATCCATTCATCAGGTTTAAATCACCTGGAGGAATGGAATAAACAAAAATCAATCCCATCCAAAACTCAGGCAGCAATACATGAACTTTAGAGGTTTTAACTGCAATTTTACACATCCCATTGGTGTGGCCCGTCTGAGATTTTTTACTTTGCCAAATCTTTTAAACGTACACTGAACACAAGGGTTATGGCCTGATGGATGGAGTGGATTTCACATATAAAATATGGTGGGCCCCAACAAACACAGATTGTTCTACTTAGTGCGTAAAGCAGGTGGTATAGGCTATTCTGATATGTGATTATGATGTCAGTTGCTATTAGGTCGTTTTTCACTGTAGAAAGAGATTGAGAAGGTTCCATGGACCTGTACTTATTGATGGTTTTTGGTTTTCCACGATAGGATATGGTAAATGACATCACACCCAATTCAATGCTCCTACCAATGGGCCCCACATTTCCTTGAAGCAAACTATCTCCATATTTTCCCTAACCACCCTAATGAGATTTTAGGTCAAGAGTATACGTGCTTTTGCCACAGACTCATCCACCATACATCCAGCACACATACGTCAATACAGACCGTCCAGATTGTGAACCCTGTGGTGGATGGGAGAACAGACCAAGTTCGCAAAGACGGGACGATCTCCACTGTTTAAACTAGCCAGTTGAATTTGGAACCGTTGTATGATTTTAGGTGACTGGGACCGTTGTATTAATGCAAATTCCTGTCCACAGTGAGAAAATTATTTGGGCGGACTTGATTCATGTGTATAAACGTCTCTTTAATGGTCAATGGTTGCCAGTGTCTGCTAAGCTGTGGCAAATGCACACCATAGTCTTCTCAGGATAAAAAATAACAGATAAAAATTGGCACGTGCAAGCATACGTGTTATGGATACTCATACGGTCGTGAGGATGACAGGATTTGCACCATTAGGTTGTACCAACTGCTCTCCTTGCAGTCTACTCTTGTCCGTACAAGTACTACTTCCTCCCCTGCATACATACGCATACATAAATGGACATACATCCATGTATATACTTACGTACATTATTTATTTATTTATTTGAATTTGGGCTCTTTGATGTGCCAACTGGCGTCATAAATACGATATGGTATTGGCTATTTCTGAATGTATTTTAATACAAAATATCAATATAATCTGTAAAATAAAGTTGGCATGATTTAGAAAACTGGACCTTATATATGAAAAGTGTTATATCATCTTATAATGGCTGCCATTTTAACAAGCTTATTTATATATAACACAATTTTAGAAAACCTTATTATAGAAAATAACAAATGTATAAATATAAATGTACATGTAGATGCTTTTATATCCATATTGTCCTATTAGAGTGCAATTAGTGATTAATCATGTGTATATTTTATATTATTTGCACATTATTTGTAAAGATTGAATTTAGCAATTTTAATTGCTTTCATTTATGTTAATGTAGAAATCTAGTCAACCATCGCTGGACCTCCGAGTACCTGCACACGAAGAAGACAATGGAGATCCTGAACCCATCGATGCTCAAGTAAAAATCAAGCAAGTTGTATCTAATAGTGTTGAGGGTTTACTGATGTGTACCTTTCACTATAGACGAGGCCTCTATTTATAGGTCATGAGTCGATTACGTGGAGAGAAACACTTTCTGAATCATAGGCATACGTTGAACCATTGTTTCTCAACCGTTTCGCAAAATCATCGATGATGATAAGGTTGAGTAGTCGGAGTTAGAAGACACATGTAGTAGGAGACCAAGGTTGAGCATCCAAGCTGACCTAGAAGGCCGTCCTAAGGAGGGGTTCTTCGACCTGGGCTCTTTGGTGGGCTATGGTCGAGCTTTCCTTCAATATTTACTGACCTAGCCATGAAGGTTGTGTCTGAGCTCTGAGACCGAGCTCATTCTTTAATAGATCATAAATGAGATGGGGGATGACCATCATCTTCATATTATCGTACGATGTAGGGACTCCCTCGCAAGTCTCCAAGTAGGATGTGTTTGGTTCTGTACGGGATCGTGCTTCGGAGGCTTCTCTAGGAGATCTGAACGGGAGCTCAGAAATTGATGGGATCATGGGAGAGCTAGGTATTCGCCCTTTTCCAAAGGAAGTGGAAGTACTTCATCTCCTAACGGGTAGAGCTGTCAGGTGGAAAATCTCACACAATAGATTACCGTTTTATGGCTGTTGAGGAGCTCTTTAATCATGACTGAAATTAGCCAACCACGCGACGTGAACAGATGTCCAAGCCGACCTCATATTTCTAACCAGTTCATTTTTACCCATAACAATTTACATTGTTTAATATTATTTATTGAAAACAATAGTAAAATTCAATCCTTGATATATGGGATTGATAAGAGTAAAAGAAAAGAAGAAAGAAATAATACAACTCTGAAAATATAGTTAGAGATGAGATGGGATAAATGTGGGGTAGATGTAGTTAATGCTTATCTTTAATACCCCCTTCAAGTCAGAGCATGAATGTTATGAATGCCCCACTTGTGACATGAGAAATATAATTGTTCAGTTCCTAAAGTCTTTATAAAAACATTAGCGCGTTGATTTGATGCATAAACATAGCAAGTTTTGATTAATCCATTTTGAATCAAGTTTAATCTGTTTTGTTCGTTCATGAAAAACTAAATTTTAGCAATATAAACAACAATTTGATTGTCGTAATGTAAAAATTATTGGGTCCTTGTGAGGGTTGTATAAATTTGCTAGTAGGTACTTAAGCCAAGTAAGTTTATAAGAAGCAACCATCATTAAACTAAATTATGCTTTGACTTATGATTGTGAAATAGTATTTTGTTTCTTTATTTTCTAAAAAATTGGACTATCCTTAAGAATGTGCAATAATCAACATATCCAGTTAGAATTACAATTGGCAAATAATTAGAGCTGGCTCGTGGATAACTTCAAAATCTCTTGGTTAAGTGTTCTTTTAAGGTAGCGTAACACCCGCAAAATAGCATCAAATTTTAGTTTTCTTAGTTGATGTATAAATTGGTTCAAAATCTGAATAGAGTACAATATATTAGGCTAGGTGATTATTAAGTAAATATGACATTCGACGAGGCAACAGTATAAAGTAGGATCAGCTAACAAGTCTTCGTTAGTTGATGCCAACTTTAAGTTTTGCTTTATAGGAGAAGTAGAAAATTTTGAGCCAGACATACCTATGTCTTTAAATATTTTTAAAATATACTTGCATTGCATGCACATACGGTTACTTTATCTTCTTTTTTTTATTATTTAAATAAAATAAAATCCTAGACTCTAAATTTTCAAGCTAAATCATGAAAATGAAAATTCCCGCTAGGAATAACTAACCTGTGTAGGAAGAAAATTCATGTAGGATTTGTTTTTTACAATGGTACAGGGATTACAAATAAGAGAAACTTTTAACTCTCTCCATCAAAGTTAAAAAAACATATAGAGCTACTCATTTCTAAGCACATGCTTGAGAGAGAATTGATGAGAAAGTAAGCCAAGGGCATCTACAATGTATTGGGGAACCGCGGAAGCACACAAAAATGAATCTAGAAGAGTAATTCAATCGCACAAACCAAGCACCAAGAGAACACAACAATTTTAACGTGGAAAAAACCCTTGCGGAAAAAAAAAAACCATGTCACAAAGCGACAAACTGAACACTATGAAAGAAAAATTAACAAAGAGAAAGAGCTTACTCGATTCAAACAACCTCGAATCTCACCATTGCTACACCTTTTGAGCCCTTTGGATGAATTTGAAACTCCTAGAAATTATTTTTTAATCCCTTTTACACCTATATATATATATATATATATATATATATATAGCCCTCGAAAGAATCCGAGACGGAAAAGGAAACTGAGAATAATCCCAAACGGAAAATGAAACATAAAACTTGATTAAAGATATCAAATACAACAATTCCTACCATGTCTTCAATCATCAAACATGAAGCTTCTTGTCCTCTTCTCTCATCTCTGCTTGCATCATAGCTCCATTATTGCTTTTCGTGCACACTCCGTCCTCCTTTTATGTTTTTGCTAAACCTAGAGAAGTCGCTTAGAACTTGAACTTCTCTGTAGGAACCACCTTAGTGAGCATGTCCACCGGATTCACGCTGGTGTGAATCTTTTCTAGAGTCACGCCTCCTTCATCAAGCATTTATCGGATAAAATGGTAACGAATATCAATGTGTTTAATATGTGAATGATAAACATAGTTTTTAGGCAAATTGATGGTGCTCTCACTGTCACAATTAACCGACACGACCTCCTAAGTACCAATTGAGTTATCATGCCTCTCAACCAAACACATTTCTTAAACGCTTTTGTCACTGTCATATACTCTGGTTTTATTATGGAAAGAGCCACCACAGACTGAAGTTTCAACATCCAACTGATTGCTCCACCTGCTAGTATAAACGAGTATCTTGAAGTTGACTTTCTGGAATCTACACTGCCTATGTAGTCTAAATCTGCATACCTTACTAAATTTGTCCATGTCTTTTTAAAAGTTAAGACGTAATCATTAATACCTCGAATGTATCGAAGTAGCCATTTTACCGCTTCCTAATGTTGCTTGCCGGGGTTTGACATGTATCTGCTCACAACACCTACTGCCTGTGAAATATCCTGTCTTGTACAGTCCATGACATACATTAAACTGCTCACAACATTCGAATAAGGCACATGAGACATATCCTGCTTTTTCTCGTTTGATTTAGAACGTTGTTCTGAGGAAAGCTTGAAGTGAGTCGCGTAGGCCGGGAACGCTCACCGAATTTTTCGTGTTAATCCCATACTTGATCAACACCTTCTTAAGGTATTCTGCCTGTGATAACCAATGCCTGCTCCTCTTTCTGTCTCTGTGAATATCTATGCCGAGAACTCTCCTTGCATTTCATCTCGAATGTCCCGAATAACTGAGTTTTCAGTACATCAATATCAGACATGTCATGACTGACTATCAACATATCATCAACATACAATACCAGGATGATGAATTTGTCATCACTCAGTGTCTTGTAATAGACGTAATGATCGTATAGTAAAATTTTGACTCAACATGAAAGAGTTATTTTTTTTATACCACTGCCTAGACAACTGTTTCAGGTCGTACAATGACTTCATTAACCTGCAAAGCTTGCTCTCTGCCCCTTTAACTTCGTAGCCTTTTGGTTTCTTCATGTAGATCTACTCTTTCAATTCCCCGTGCAGGAATGCAGTCTTCATGTCCATTTATTCCAGCTCGAGATCGTATTGGACAACCAGTGCCAACATGAATCTAATAGAGGTAACCAGTGCCAACATGAATCTAATAGACACTTGCTTTACAACCAGCGCGAATATCTCTGTGAAGTCAATGCATTCTCTTTGAGCGTAACCCTTCGCTACCAACCTTTCTTTGTATCTATCATGTTTATTCTTAAAGATCCACTTGCATCTGATCACTTTTCGGCCCACTAGAAGCTCCACTAGCTCATATATGTTGTTCTTATATAAAGAGTCCATCTCATCATCAATTGCCGCCTTCCACTTTGTCTGCATCAGGCTCATCAAGAACCTCCTAAATAGTAGACATGTCCCCCTCATTTGTAATGAGGGCATATGAGATATTAGAGTCATCCCTGTATCTTGCCAGTAGTCTGCAAACTCGGGGCAGATTTCTCCTAGGTGGCTACTCTACCTCTTTATGTACCTCTATCTGTGCATCTGTCTCAACCTGAGTATCACCTGTGTCAATCTGAACATCTACGATCAACCTTTCCGATTCTTGTTACTCATCTTGATCATTCTTGTGTAAGAGAGAGCCTTCGTCGAATTTGATATCCCTACTAATAACGATTTTCCGTGTGACTCGGTCATACAGCCCGTATCCCTTCACACCATCATCATAGTCGACAAAAGATGTATTTTTTGGATCTATGGTATAGCTTATCTCTTTCAACCGACGGTACATGAGAGTAAGCTTCACAACAAAAAATACGTAAATGTAACGTCCCGTCTAACCAGCAGAGTGTCCTGGGGCGTCCACGTAGGATTTGTCGCAGGACCGTTCGCTTAAGCCACTCGTGGTGGGATACCATAAATAAAATCATCCAGGATTAAGCCAATTTAGTAGACGAGACTGGCCATGATAGGGCTTAGTGTGGGCCACCAAGCCAGATGGCTGTTTGCACTTAAAAGACCGCTCGTGCAGGTCGTACAACGACCGAGGATGGTCGGAAAAATCTAAAACTTGGTGTGGCCGTTGGTCTCACTGGGCTTGAAGGTCACCGCAGACCGCAGCCCCAACAGACTACCCGAAGTGGGATCTAACATAGACCCAATGCATCCCACCAATGCCAGAATTAAGATCTGGCACTTGTCAATGAAATTGAAATGTGAGATATTCCAGCCGTCGAATTTCTCCCGAATTTACGGCGACGGTTTGATATATTTTTCAACACCCGTTCACCAAATCTGGGGCCCGATCATGGCACGGTGACCGTTGATCGCAAATCGAACCCGTGCGATCAAACCTTATATCCGATCGCTCTCAAACTTTGCACGGCCCTTCATCGGGCCATGGATCACCTAACCTATAAGTTTCATGGCCAGAGGACCACTAGAACCATTCCAATCACTGAAATGGGCCCCACAAGGTCACTTAAAGGTCGGAAATACCTTCTCAGATCATATATCCGTTCATCCGTTCGTCCTCAATTTTTACATGGACCCTAGTCGGGTCATAAGACACCTACATGCCGAATTTGGTGGCCTGAGGGGTGTTAGGGCCACCTCAACACCAATAAGGGTCCCATAGGTCTATTTTGAAAATTTTGGAAGCTTGGGGCTAAAAGACCCAAGTCTAGGGAATAAACCCTAGCCTCCTCTTGCATTTTTCCTCCACTTCACTTTCTAGCAACCAAGCTCACCCTCATAACTCTATTTTCCCCTCAACTCATCTCTCTTCCACATAACTCCCTACAACCCCCAAATCTCCCCCTCATAAATCCTCCATTCTTCAACAATAACACCCTCATAAACCTCCACCACAACTACCGTCCCCAAGGAGGGTAAAGAAGGAGAAGTAAGTGTGAGGGTGTGCGTGGTGGACCCTAAATCGAGTTGGGCCCTAAGAAAATCGACCCTTCAACACCCTATCACTTCCAAAAAAGGGAAAACTCTCCACCGCCACCCCAAAAATCGTTCATGGGCCATTTAGGTAAGACCCCTGACTCTTTTTCTCTTGAAATCCTTGTATTGAAGAAGAAATGGTATAGATTTCTCTTATGCTTGAATTGTTTTAGGGATTCCGACCGGCCAACCTCCAAAACCCTCACCTCTAGGTCGTTTTCAAGCCTCCAACAAATTCGAAGGTGCGGACCATTGTTCTTAGGTGGCCTAGCACCAATTGTAGTACTAGCTTAATGATTTTGAATGCTTGGTTGGTATATTTGAAAGTCTAGAGAACCCCTGGGAATTGTAGGTTCTTGAAATTATATGGATATGCATGATGGTTCTTCATGATGTTATTTGTTGCTCACATGATTTCGTGTATGAATGACAACATGTTTATGCCTCATCATTTCTTCCATATATTATTGATTCATGGTGTGTATGATTTCATTTCTCTTGTGCTTTTGGCCTGTTAGGATAGAGAAAGTGCTTAACCTCCTCACACACACACACACACAATACACATGCACTTTAATTCATGAATGCTTGCTAGGAATATTTGATTCATTTGACTCAGATGCATGAGATACGATGTTGATATACTAGTTGATAGCTCGTTAGGATCACCCTCACACCTTTGGGTTGGTCTGGAATATGACAAGAGAGGGTAGTCCCATCGGTAGGGCTATATTAGGGCTAGACCTGTGAATTTGGGCGGGTGTGTTCGGGTGGCTGTAGTTCGACTACATGGGTGTCTTGTACCCGAGGTCACTTGTCTCATGCTAGCTCGGCTCATGCTGTCTACCCTACTATCTGACTAACCCTGTTTGTTAACCCTCCGTGCTCACATAAGTATGGAACCTGAACCACACTGCAACTGTTGTAGCCCATCGAAAATTCACTTAAAATGGGTCCATAGTCTCGTGAGCCGGGCATGGTGGAATGGGACACTGTGTCCGAGCTGTCGGCCTACGCTGGGGTACCGCGCCTCCCCGTAGTGACCGTGAGCGATCCCTTTCCTATCGGCACTTCTCATGTGCTTGGGGTTGGGAATGAGGACCCCGACGGGATCACAGACCGCGGGGACTCGGCCTCACGCGTTGATGAGGCATTGGCCTCGCAATCCGCTTAGGACATTGATACGTAGGGTGAATCAGAATCCTCAACCTGCTGGATGAACAAACTTAACTAATAACTCGGCTAACACGATCGCATTGCATCGCACTAGTTAGGGTGGCAACTCGGAAGTCGAGATCGCACTGAGGGAGTGTTGACATATGCGATCGTAGATGTAGTCGCTTGAGGGAGTGTTGTGGTGAGGGCATGCATCATATCATCGCATTTCATGCACATTTAATAAGAGTTATAGGTGTTGCTGATTATCTGCTTTTCATTAAATTCCTACTATAACTGATGCCTGTTACAACTTAAGACTAATAGTTCACACTGAGTTGATCACTCACTCCCACTCTGGGACGGTGTTTTAAAACACCAACCAGACGCTTCCATAAATGCAGGTGGCGATGATCAGGAGGAGCCTGACAATGCGGATCTGGATGAGGAGGAGGAGTACTCCTACTTTCAGTTAATGGGGGGAGCTGCGTCGGATCCGTAGATGAGTCGATGGACTGCTGAGCTGAGAGCTCAGCCCTATTCTTTTCGACACGATATTATTTTTGTAATTTGTTGGGTGACGCCATGTGCGATCCCTTATTCTTTTGGTCATGTATATATATACATATATTGGATCTCTTTATTTCAGTGGTCTTGTAGGATTATGCTTCATGTTCCAGGAAACTCCAGACTGCGCAACTAAATCGGATTAAATACATACCAATGAAAACGGTGGTAAGTGACACTCGGGAACTCGGGAGTTGAACGTATGCACGACCCCCGATTTCCAATGCGTTATAAGTTGGTATCAGAGCATGGTTTGGAATTAACTGGGCTATGGGTCATGAGCTCACTAACGCGTCCGTTGACTTAAGGGGATACGTATTTGAAAACGCAATAAGAACTTAGGACTGTAGGAACCATCCCAGACCGTGGACCGACAATTATAGACGGGGGATAAGACTTCCCATATATTAGGAATTGGTAGCGAGAAAGGGAATCCGAGGGTCTTGACTTGACGACAAGATTCGATTTGATTGAATATGAGGTTTAGCTAGTTAGTCCGCCCAATTCCTAGGGTCCGTGGGATGAGCGCATCCCACGCTCCATGATGCCCTGTCGAAACGTATCCAATTAGAAGTAAATTCCGAATTTCCTTCCAAATATACTTGGAGGGTTCATCGTCAAGGGATTTGGAAATCCCGCGACACCCTTCTCAACCCAAGGCTCATCCAGCAAAGCCTTGGGAGTCAATTTTGAATCTCATCCCGCACTCATTCAGGACTTGCCATTCCCAATCGTGAGTTGGGATTAGCATTGTAATCTCATTTCGTGCAGCTTAATGCTACTAGTCAAGCAGACTTAAGTCTAAATTCCTCTGGCCTTTAACTTTTCCGGGACATTGATAGAAATGAGCCGGGAATGGAGTGATTGGATGGTCAAACTATCGCCCTAGACCAAACGAGCGAACACTGGGCCAAACTTGATAGTTCCGATATGTTCGGGGATAAAGATCCATGGTTGAATGAAAATTTAACATAAATAGGAAAAAGAATAAGTAAAAAATCAGATTTTGGCCCCTAACCAGGAGGAGTCTCACGAAACAACTAAGCCCATTGCGTAGATCATCTTCTCCTACCCCAAATTCATATATGGCACTTTCCCGGGAGACTTTTCCGACACCCGGGAAAGCCGAACCGATCTAGTCTATAGGGACAGGTACCGGCGGGGTCACCCCGCCAGCGGCGTTGCCACCTCGCCAGCCGTCCAGCGGGCGGCATGGCCCCCGCCGTTCCCGCGTTGTCGCCCCGCCGAAGCCGCGTTTCCACCCCTCCCGTCGCGGGCTCGCCCCGCCGATCCTCAGCAGCCAGCATGGGCCCCGCCGATGCTGCATTTTCGCCCCGCCGAGCTCGTTTCCGCCTCGCCAGCCTCGCCAGCGGCGTGGTTGCCCCGCCGGACCATCTCCTTGGTCCTACACCCAAATTTCGAATTTGGGTGGGCCCCACTGCCTTACCCCCTTTAAGCAACCCTCTCTCTCTCCCATTTCACTCAACCCTCCCTCATTTCTCTCTATTTCCCCAACCTCAATCGCTTTTCTCAACACTCCCCACCTCATTTACTTCTTCCTCAACAAGGATCTCCTCCACCCCACTCATTTCTTCTTCCTCACCTCCAACAAACTCTCCACCTTCCTTGTCTTCCTCGAACCCAACACCAAAATCCATCCTCATCACCACACCCATTCTCAAATCTTCTTCCTCAAAACCATCTTTCAAATCCCACTTCACCATTTTCAAAACCCATCCACAAAACATACTCTTCTCCAAGCTCCATTCTCAAACCCTCAAATCCCATAACCTAGTCTCAAGGCATTTTCAAAACCCCACTTCAAATCAATACCAAATCTACATTTCTTACATCCATCCACCAACCCATCCTTTGAAGCTCACATCTTAACTCCCCATCTTCAACAAATTACTTCCACTCAAAATCCCATCTCTCCAATACCTCACTCCTCCATCTCCTTCCTCTTAACTCCTAAACCCCTCCCTAAACTCAACGTCAAACCCATTACAAACCTCCATTCTCAACCCCAAACTAAACCCTTCCTTTTTAAAGGAAATGGCGTTCTTTGCCACCATTGTCTCATTCCTCTCTATCCCGGTGGTCCTTTCCCTTATGGGGAAGAAGAGACCGGCTTCTGAGGAGGCAGGGCCGAGCCAAGACCGACGTGGTAAGAAGAAGGCCGATCCGAAAGGAAAAGCGAGCACAGAGGTCCGGTCAAAGGGGCAGAACGACTCACGAAGAGATGAAGCGCTCGCAAAGGATTTGGGAAATTTCCAAGTGCGCCATGTCGCCTTCGAGGCCTTCGTGGAAGAATAACTCCTAGGTAATAACTCCCTACTCAACCGATTGCTGAAGAATGATTGGGGTCCCATGTTTCATGTAAACACGCAGGTCGATGTGGGGCAGGCTAGGATGTTCTACACTCGGATTAGAAATCCTAGTTTCGAACCCCTTGGATTTGATCTTATCGTGCGTGGTGAGGAAACCCACTTGGGAGTCGAGGATTTCACCAAATTTTTGGGAGTACCACTGGGGGAGGTGCAGATTGATGAAATGAACCTTGAATCAAGGGCGGCCCGTGACGAACGCACTCATTTCCTATGTGGCCAAGCTGCCCCTTGGAATGGGGATGTTGGCCTATACGCGACCCACATGATGCCCAAGTATCGGGTACTCCACCGCATTGCCACCCACAATATATATCCGAGATTGAAGAACCGCACCGAGTGCTCTCGCTACATGGTGGAATTCTTGTATCAGGTGGGCCAAGGAGCAAAAGTGTGCGCCCCTAGCACAGTGCTCTACCAAATCGTGAAGGCCGCGAGATCGACTCGCAAGGACATAGCTCTCGCATTTAGCCGTCTGGCCTGCTATATAGCTTGAGGAAATCAGGGCAGTCAGTCAGGAGCCCCTTGCCGCCCCAGGTATACATGAGCGCTTGGATGCGCTCCAGGCCGAGGTAGCAGGGATCAAGGAGAGCCAAGCAAGGATTGAGGTGAACCAACTAAAGCAGGAGAAGTGGAACAAGAAGATATATCGGGCCATAAAGGCCCTGATCTGCTGCAGCAAGGGGGAAGAAGCACCCCCACTTTCACCTGACTCAGACGAATAGCTGCACCGCCTTACTGACAACTAGTAGATTGTTTTGTGTTGTTTAGGTCTAATTCTCGCATGTTGATGTAGTTAGGACCTTTGATTATCTAGCTTGTATTTTCCTTCCTGTCTAGTATGTTTACTGATGCGTGTAATCCATGTTGCAACATGTAGCTAGCCATGCCGATGGCATTTTGAAATCAATGTGGATGTATGGATTGCTGAATTTTTCTCGTCACTATGAGAATGCTTGTGGTTGGTCGGTTGTGTTCATAAATTGGACGTATATGGATCCGGTATATTTATGTATGATCTTGCTTTGAGTAATATTCTACTCTCTAACAGACCCAAGGACGTTCTTTCAGGAAATGCCTCCGCGACCGGAGGATAGATACGTCCGCCTCCCTCATGGCGGCCGGGTCGATAGGGACCAAAATCCCGATGAACAACAAGGCCCACACGGGGCGAGTGGCTCCCAAAACACGGGTAGCACAACCCAGGAGGTGGCCCCAAATGCTCCTCCACCGCCGGCCGCGGCACCCGTACCCCCTCCGTCCCTGGCCATGGAACAGATGGGCCAGATGTTGCGCCTTATGCAACAACAACAACAGACGATGGCCGCTAATCTACAACACCAACAACACATGATGGCCACTATGATGGGGACCTTGGCCCAGAATATGGGAATACCGCAACCGGAACTACCCGCCATGGCTGCGCCCGCGACTAATGTAAACAATCTATTTCAACAATTCCAAAGGCACAGGCCACCTACCTTTGCCGACACCCACCGCCTAGAGGAAGCGGAGTACTGGCTCAATCGAGTCACCAAGCATGTTGTTAAGGCCTCTCCACTGTTCTGAAGCGGAGAACGTGGAGCTCGCCTCTTACCTCTTTGAGAAAGAGGCGGATTTATGGTCGGAGAGCGTCCTCCGGTCCCTTCCCAAGGGCCACGTATGGACGTGGGAGGTGTTCGAAACTCGTTTCAACGGAAAATATATTCCCCAATCCTACCAGCATGAGAGGGAGAATGAATTTCTCCACCTCTAACAAGGGGGAATGGGCGTGGAGCAATATGAGAATCGGTTCGCCGAACTATCTCGCTACGCTTCCGAAATGATCGCCAATGAGGCGATCAAGATGAGGCGATTCACGGCAGGGCTGAGGAGTGGCATTCGCTCCAAACTATATTGCATGAACATCGGGACTTACGCGGAACTTGTCGAGATGTCTACACGGGCAGAACAGGATGAGGAACGAGTTGCACGGAACCGTTCACAATTGGGGCCACGAAGTAGGATTGAGGGACCGTCCTCTTCTTTCACAGGAAAAAGGCCACGCCTGAACTCTCCGCCACGACTAGCTATCGCACCAGCACCTCCTGCACGACCGGCCCAGATATGTAACTACTGCAAGAAGGCGGCCCATTCCGAACCCTACTGTTTCACAAGGATGAGGGACCTCGGCTTCACGCCACCACAACGCAACAACAGGCCTCCACAGCAGGCATTGCAGATTCCGCCCCTACGGACGATGGGGCCTAGCCCTCAATTTCGCCAACCTCCTACACCTCAAGCTAGACCGCCACAACGGCCCATGCAACGACCAAACCTTCCTCAGCAAGCGCGAGTCCATGCATTGGCGACAGAGGGCCAAGATGTGGTCACCCCCACTCCTATGGCCTTCGAGGTGACGGCCCACATACAAGGTACTCCTGTATTCCTTTTGGTGAACACGGGATCCACTACCTCTCTCATATCGCATGCAACCGTCAAACATCTAGGGCTACACCTCACTCCTATGGTAAGAGTGAAAATCATTGCAGCCGCCGGGACTTTCTCCGAGGCAACCAAGATGTGTTGCAACTGCCCCATTGACTTGGGTGGCAAGGTGGTGCTCGTAAACTTGATAGCAACCAAGCTTTTCCACTACGATGTCATCCTGGGCATGGACTGGTTGACTAAAATGAAGGCGGAAATTGATTGTGACATTATATCTGTGGAGATACATGACGACGACGACACTTCCTTCACGTTTCCTGTCCAGGTCAGCTATGCACAAAGAATTCTGTGTTATGCATCATTAGAGGAGGGGTATCAGGGGCCTTCGCTAACTTGCACTCCGTGGTCCGAGATTTTTTGGACGTATTTAAAGCCATACCGGACTTCCTCCTCGACGTGAAGTAGACTTCACTATCGATCTGACTCCGGGTGCAAAGCCAATTTCCTTGGCTACTTACCGCATGCCCCCATGTGAGATGGAAGAGCTACGGTCTCAGATTGATGACTTGCTAGAGAAAGGCTTCTTCATCGATCCGCCCAGCGTCTCGCCTTGGGGAGCCCCAATCCTATTTGTGAAGAAGAAGGACGACTCATTGCATCTATGCGTGGATTACAGAAGGCTGAACCAAGTGACGGTTCGGAACAAATACCCGTTGCCCAGAATTGATGATTTATTCGACCAGCTGAGGGGTGCTCAATACTTCTCGAAGATCAATTTACAATCAGGGTACCATCAGCTGCAAGTCAGGGACGATGATGTACAGAAGACGGCTTTCAGAACATGCTTTGGCCACTATGAGTTCCTCGTTATGTCGTTCGGGCTCACCAATGCCCCAGCGGTATTCATGGACCTCATGAACAGAATCTTCAGGCCGTTCATATACAGATTCGTCGTCGTGTTTATCGACGACATACTGATTTATTCAAAGAGCCACGAGGAGTATGAAGAGCATCTAAGGGTGGTTCTGGGAACTCTTGAGAAGAATCTGTTATATGCGCAATTTAAGAAGTACGCCTTCTGGAAGGAGGAGGTCAAGTTCCTGGGTCATGTCGTGTCCAAGGAGGGCATATCGGTGGATCTCGCCAAAGTGGCGGCAGTGCAGGATTGGAAGCAACTGAAGTCAGTCACGGACGTGAGAAGTTTCCTTGGTCTCGCGGGCTATTACCGACGATTTATTAGAGACTTTTCAAAGATAGTTCGGCCGCTATCCCAGCTCACAAGGAAGGACCTCAAATTTGCTTGGAATGAGAAGGCAGAGGCGGCCTTCCGGGAGCTGAAGGATAAACTGACATTGGCACCTGTGCTCGTGCTACCTGAGCAAGGGGGTCAAGTACACCGTTTATACGGACGCCTCACACGTGGGCTTGGGTTGTGTACTTATGCAAAAGGATAGGGTCATTGCTTATGCATCTCGACAGTTAAGGAAACATGAGGAGGAATTACCCTACACATGATCTCGAGCTTGCGGCGGTAGTTTTCGCGTTGAAGAAATGGCGGCACTATCTTTATGGTGAGGAGTTTGAGCTCTTTTCTGATCACAAGAGCCTCAAGTATATCTTCACCCAGAAGGACCTGAACATGAGAACAGCGTCACTGGATGGAAACGTTGAAGGACTTCAAGTTTGACGTCTCATATCACCCTGGCAAGGCAAACTTGGTGGCAGATGCCTTTAGTCGCAAGAAGACGATTGAATTTGCGGCCCCACTAATGGTGAGGGAATGGGACATGGTGGAATTCGTACGGGACTTCGACATGAAGCTAACCTTGGAGAAACCGTACGAGGTTGTAGCCCACATGCAAGCACAACCAATGATTGACAGCAGAATCATTGAAGCTCAGGAGGGCGATGAGTTGTTAAGAAGATGGGGAAAAGAGCAAAAAATGATGAGAAATCCGAATGGAGGATCGGTACCGATGGAGGATTGCGGTACCGAGGTCGCCTTTGTGTTCCAAACCTTCTGGGACTACTGGAAAGTTCTAAATGTCGTTCATAACTCCAAGTTGGCGATGCACCCTGGTAGTACGAAAATGTACCGTGATTTGAAGCGAAACTATTGGTGGGACAACATGAAGAAGGAAATAGCGGAATATGTGTCCTGATGCCTCACTTGTCAACAAGTCAAGGCCGAACACCGCCGGCCGCCGGGCCTCTTGCAACCCATGTCCATAGCAGAATAGAAATGGGACTTCATATCTATGGACTTCGTTTTCTGGTCTGCCTAAGACTAGGAAGGGGCATGACTCGATATGAGTGATTGTAGACAGGCTCACCAAATCAGCCCATTTTCTGCCAATTAAAACTTCTAACTCCGCTGATGATTTGGCGAAGTTATATATCAAGGAAATAGTTCGACTCCATGGCGTCCCGTTGGAAATAGTGTCGGACCGGGACAATCGATTCACATCGATTTCTGGACTCGCATCCAAGAGGCTATGGGAGCGAAGCTGAAGTTTAGCACCGCCTTCCACCCTCAGACAGATGGGCAAACTGAGCGGGTGAACCAGATCTTGGAGGACATGTTGCGAGCTTGTGTCCTGGACTTTCAGGAGAGTTGGGACGACTGCCTCCTATAGCCGAATTCGCCTACAACATAGCTTCCAGGCTAGCATCGGTATGGCGTCATACGAGGCATTGTATGGGTGTCCGTGTCGAGCCCCGCTTGTTGGGAGAAATTGGCGAGAAGAGCTTGCTAGGACCGGATTTGCTGGCAGATCACGACCGAGAAGGTCGAAATTATCTGACGCTGGCCTCTTAACGGCTCAAAGCAGGCAGAAGAGCTACGCCGACACAAGGCGAAGGGACTTGGAGTTTGAAGTCGGGGACCATGTATTTCTCAAATCTCCCCAATGAAGGGCATTTTGCGCTTCGGCAAGAAGGGAAAGCTCACGCCCCGATTTATTAGGCCCTTCCAGATTTTGGACCGTGTTGGTGCGGTTGCCTATCGCTTGGCCTTACCCACGCCCTCTCGCCGGAGTGCATAACGTCTTTCATGTATCCATGTTGAAGAAGTACGTCCCGGATCCTTCGCATATCATCAAGTGGAAACATGTGGAACTCAAGGAAAATGCCACATACGTTCTTCGACCCACTCGAATATTGGATAGGAAGGAGCAGCTTCTGCGCAACAAGGTTATCCCATTGGTCAAGGTACTTTGGACCCATCACGATGAAGAAGAAGCCACTTGGGAGATGGAAGCAGAAGTCCGCAAACATTACCCAAGCCTGCTTCAGCAATACGAACGGTACAAAAATTCGAGGACGAAATTTATTTATAAGGGAGGTAGATTTTAACGTCTCGTCTAACCAGCACAGTGTCCTGGGGCGTCCACGTAGGATTTGTCGCAGAACCGTTCCCTTATGCCACTCGTGGTGGGATAGCATAGATAAAATCATCAAGATTAAACCAATTTAGTAGACCAGACTGGCCATGATAGGGCTTAGTGTGGGCCACCAAGCCAGATGGCTGTTTGTACTTAAAAGACCGCTCGTGTAGGCGTACAACGACCGAGGATGGTCGGAAAAATCTAAAACTTGGTGTGGCCGTTGGTCTCACTGGGCTTGAAGGTCATCGTGGACCGCAGCCCCAACAAACTTCCCGAAGTGGATCTGGCATAGACCCAATGCATCCCACCCAATGCCAGATTAAGATCTGGCACTTGTCAATGAAATTGAAATGTGAGATATTCCAGTCATCGAATTTCTCCCAAATTTACGGTGACGGTTTGATATATTTTTCAACGCCCGTTCACCAAATCTGGGGCCCGATCATGGTACGGTGATCGTTGATCGCAAATCAGACCCGTGCGATCAAACCCTATATCCGATCGCTCCCAAACTTTGCACGACCCTTCATTGGGCCATGGATCACCTAACCTACAAGTTTCATGGCCAGAGGACCACCAAAACCATTCCAATCACTGAAATGGGCTCCATAGGGCCACTTAAAGGTCAGAAATGCCTTCTCAAATCATATATCCGTTCATCCGTTCGTCCTCAATTTTTACACGGACCCTAGTCCGGTCATAAGATACCTACACGCCGAATTTGGTGGGCTGAGGGGTGTTAGGGCCACCTCAACACCAATAAGGGTCCCATAGGTCTATTTTGAAAATTTTGGAAGCTTGGGGCTAAAAGACCCAAGTCTAGGGAATAAACCCTAGCCTCCTCTTGCATTTTTCCTCCACTTCACTTTCTAGCAACCAAGCACTCCCTCATAACTCCATTTTCCCCTCAACCCATCTCTCTTCCTCATAACTCCCTACAACCCCCAAATCTCCCCCTCATAAATCCTCCATTCTTCAACAACAACACCCTCATAAACCTCCACCACAACTACTACCGTCCCCAAGGAGGGTAAAGAAGGAGAAGTAAGTGTGAGGGTGTGTGTGGTGGACCCTAAATCGAGTTGGGCCCCAAGAGAATCGACCCTTCAACACCCTATCCCTTCCCAAAAGGAAAACTCTCCACCGCCACCCCCCAAAATCATCCTTGGGCCATTTAGGTAAGACCCCTCACTCTTTTTTCTCTTGAAATCTTTGTATTAAAGAAGAAATGGTATGGATTTCTCTCATGCTTGAATTATTTTAGGGATTCCGGCCAGCCAACCTCCAAAACCCTCACCTCTAGGTCGTTTCCAAGCCTCCAACAAATTCGAAGGTGCGGACCATTGTTCTTAGGTGGCCTAGCACCAATTGTAGTACTAACTTAATGATTTTGAATGCTTGGTTAGTATATTTGAAAGTCTAGAGAACCCCTAGGAATTGTAGTTCTTGAAATGTATGGATATGCATGATGGTTCTTAATGATGTTATTTGTTGCTCACATGATTTCGTGTATGAATGATAGCATGTTTATGCCTCGTCATTTCTTCCATATATTATTAATTTATGGTGTGTATGATTTCATTTCTCTTGTGCATATGGCCTATTAGGATAGAGAAAGTGCTTAACCTCCTCACACACACACACAAATACACATACACTTTAATTCATGAATGCTTGCTAGGAATATTTGATTCATTTGACTCAGATGCATGAGATACGATGTTGATATACTAGTTGATAGCTCGTTAGGATCACCCTCACACACCTTTGGGTTGGTCTGGAATATGACAAGAGAGGGTAGTCCCATCGGTAGGGCTATATGTTAGGGCTAGACCCTTGAATTTGGGCGGGTGTGTTCGGGTGGCTGTAGTTCGACTACATGGGTCTCTTATACCCGAGGTCACTCACTCAGCACACGCTCGCTCGGCTCATGCGGTCTAACCTACTATCTGACTAACCCTTTTTGTTAACCCTGCGTGCTCACATATGTATGGAACCTGAACCACCCTGCAACCGTTGTATCCCATCGAAAATTCACTTAAAATGGGTCCATAGTCTCGTGAGCCAGGCATGGTGGAATGGGACACTGTGTCCGAGCTGTCGGCCTACACTGGGGTACCGCGCCTCCCCGTAGTGACCGCGAGCGATCCCTTTTCTATCGGCACTCCTCATGTGCTTGGAGTCGGGAATGAGGACCCCGATGGGATCACGGACCGCGGGGACTCGGCCCACGCGTTGATGAGGCCTTGGCCTCGCAATCAGCTTAGGGCATTGATATGTAGGGTGAATCAGAATCCTCAACCTGCTGGATGAACGAACTTAACTAATAACTAGGCTAACACGATCGCATTGCATCACACTAGTTAGGGTGGCGACTCGGAAGTCGAGGTCGCACTGAGGGAGTGTTGACATATGCGATCGTAGATGTAGTCGCTTGAGGGAGTGTTTGGTGAGGGCATGCATCATATCATCGCATTTCATGCACATTTAATAGAGTTATAGGTGTTGCTAATTATCTATTTTTCATTAAATTCCTACTATAACTAATGCCTGTTACAACTTAAGATTAATAGTTCACACTGAGTTGATCACTCACTCCCACTCTGGGACGGTATTTTAAAACACCAACCAGACGCTTCCATAGATGCAGGTGGCGATGATCAGGAGAGCCTGACAATGCGGATCTGGATGAGGAGGAGAGTACTCCTACTTTCAGTTGATGGGGGGAGCTGCGTCGGATCCGTAGATGAGTCGATGGACTGCTGAGCTGAGAGCTCAGCCCTATTCTTTTGGACACGATATATTTTTTGTGATTTTGTTGGGTGACGCCATGTGCGATCCCTTATTCTTTTGGTCATGTATATATATACATATATTGGATCTCTTTATTTCAGTGGTCTTGTAGGATTATGCTTCATGTTTCCAGGAAACTCCAGACTGCGCAACTAAACCGGATTAAATACATATCAATGAAAATGGTGGTAAGTGACACTCGGAACTCTGGAGTTGAGCGTATGCACGACCCCCGATTTCCAGGGCGTTACAGTAAATTTGAGCAGTCCACTTTATGACCACTTCATACTTTCTCTGGAATTTACATTCAATAGATGTAAAAGGAGACCGGTTCACCAAATAGCAGGCCGTGTTAACGGCCTCATTCCATAGGTCCTTGCCCAACCCAGCATTACTACTCATGCATTAGGCTCTCTCCAAGAGAGTCCAATTCATCCGCTCAGCTACACCGTTTTTCTTCAAGTGTGTGGCCCACTATGTTGTGCATAATGATCCCTTCATCCTTACAAATTGATTAAATTCACCTAAAGTAGAATCATCGTCATTAGCTATCCTTAATACATTTACCTTTCGCCCTGGATGTTTTTCCACTATGGCCTTCCATTATTTAAAATAGGTGAAACCTCAAATTTATGTTTCATGAAATAAATCCAAAATTTCTGGGAGTAGTCGTAAATGAATGTGACAAAGCATAATGACCCTCCAGCGGAAACCACATGTGACAGCCCCAGTACATTAGAATGCATTATAGTCAAGCACACCCTTACACGCATTTTTTTCAGATTTGAAAGATAACCTATATTGTTTACCATATATACAATGCTCGCATATATTTAAATCAAGACTTTTAAAACTATGAATTAAACAACGATTAGAAAGTACTTCATGCCCAGCTCGCTCATGTGGTCCAGACGTGCATGCCACATACGTGCAGACGTGGAATCCGTTATAGCTGTTGCAGCTCCACTTGTTGAAGTGCTCCTGATCAGCCTGTAAAGATTTTCGTGCCTCTGTGCTCTTATGACTACTAACTCCCCTTTTGAAACCTTAAGGACTGCATTAAAACCGATGAACTTGCATCCTACTGCTTCGAGTGCACCGAGAGAAATCAAATTCTTATTCATGTCAGAAACGTGCCTCACCTCAGTTAAGGTACGCTCCATTCCATCAACCTCTTGATACAGATAGTACTAATAGCTCAACTTTACAAGCATTGTTATTTCCCATAAATACTTGTCCACCATCGCACTCCGTAACTAACAAACCAACTCCAATGAGGAGTCATGTGACATGAAGCTCCTATGTCAAGAATCCACTTGTCTCTATGATCATCGTATATGTGTCTGATCATAGACACAGACAACACATCACCTCCACTTGTCTCTTCATCAGACATGACAGTATTGACCTCTCTGGAAGAAGACTCTGTATTCTCTTTCTTTGCTTTTGGATTTGTATAATCCTTCTTCATGTGCCCTGACATCCCACAATTCTAACACTTTAACTTTCCCTTGCCCTTGCCCTTGGATTTGGATTTTGATCTAGAGGATCCTATGTCCCTCTCAGAATTTATACATCTCGTAAATAAATATCGATAGAGGCCCTCATGCTACCGTTTTTCTTTCTTTCTCATTAACTTTCCCTGAAGGGCTGAGATAACGGTATCAACACTAATGGTCCATGTTATCGGTGCACAAGTATCTTTAAAAGACTCATACGAAGCAGGGAAGAATTCAACAAAATACATGTCTGATCTTCTTCATCGACTGTTACCACTTCACATCCAGCAATTTGCATAATCTTGTTAAAATTACTAATGTGGGCTTCAACATCTCCTCCCATTGTTATCTTAAAGTTGAACAGTTGTAGCTTCAAGTGTAAACAATTTTCAGGGACTTATTACCATAAATGTCCTCTAACTTCACCCACAAACTTGTTACGGTTTTCTTCCTCAAGACATTATAGAGAACGTCATCTGTTAAGTACAAATGGATTGAGGATTTCATTTTCTTATCCAGTTTCTTCCATTCATCATCATCCATATATAGATTTAAATCGCTTCTCAAGGACCTCATCCAATCCTTGCTGATTCAATAGGGTTTAGGGTCTTGACCTTCCATATTTCAAAATTATTTTTCCCGGAGTATTTCTCAACATCAAACTTAGGATTGTCAACCACTGATACTCACTTTCAAATTCAAGTCTGCGCCCCAACAATGCCTCTGATACCACTTGTTAGGGGACCGCTGAAGCACAGAGATGAATCTCAGAAAGTAATCTAATCGCTCAAACCAAGCACCAAGAGAACACAATGATTTTAATTAACGTGGAAAAAAAACCCTCGCGGTAAAAAACCACATCACAAAGCAACAGATGAACATTATGAAGTAAAAAATTACAAAGAGAAAGAGCTTACCCTACCCGATCGAACAACCTCGAATCTCACCCTTGTTACCCCTTTGATCGCCTTGGAAGAATTTGACAACTCCTAGGAATTATTTTTTAATCTCATTTACACCCATATATATAGCCTTGGGAAGAATCTCAAACAAAAAGGAAACTGAGAAGAATCCCAAACGAAAAAAAGAAACATCAAACTTGATTAAGACATCAAAACAACACTATGTAGTGAAGCATGTAGAAATGATTAGAGCAATTTATCATCTAGTATGATCTTATCTCTTGGATGAGTGTCATGCATTATTAGATCTACGTATGGTTTCAAGATATGTGAGCAATCCCATCTCTCTCTCTCTCTCTCTCTCTCTCTCTCTCTCTCTCTCTCTCTTAATTTGTGTTTTTATTTTCTAATGATAAGAGCTCTTATTTCCTCTAAAATGGGCATGTAATCCAAAATTACAAGAGGTGCCCCACACTTCGGGTTAGGGATTAAAAAAGAAAAGAAAAAGAATGCCCATACTTCAGGTCAGGAAGAAGCCCACACATCGAGTGAGGGAAAGAGCCCAACACCCGAGGCCAAGAAGAAAAATAAGAGCATGAGAGAAAGAACAACCAAGCTTAAAGCATTGAGGTAACCTTGATCTCCGAGATAATGCGAGCGAACGGACTGGACAGGTCATTAGCATGCTTAACAACAAAGCGCTTTCCTCTGCTTATTAATTATCATCACCTCACCTTAACGCTCATTAATTAGGGATCTCATATTTTGAGATAAGAGTCTAATGCTCCAAAGGGAAGACTTAGGCTTCAAAATCGCATGGGGGCAGTCCTTATTATGCACTTTAATGAGAAATCTTAAAATAAGAGAAATAATTCTAGGTGAAAAGAGAATGATAAGCAAGCTCTTATCACTAAATCCTGGACTGTCCACGTTCAAAATAACGCCCTAGACAACCTTGGAGGAAGGAGAAAAACACGTGAAACTAATATTCTTAGATTCTCTAACTTCAGCGTATGATATTAACCAATTAGGTCCATGGTGATTTGGCAAGGCCTTCAACTGAGGGGTTGGGTAATGCTTGGGAATAGGAGAAGAGATGTTGGGAAATTTTTCGGGGCTGAAATATGGGCTATAGCGACTGTAGCAATAGAAGGGCAAAAAGGAATAGAGCTTGAGATCTCACCTCCTCTAGAATATATCTAATAGTGATCTCTTTTGGAAGAGATAATTTTTTGAAGATCTGGTTATTTCTTTCCTTTTAGACATGCTAAGCAAGGGTAAGGCAGAAAAACCTACTCATAAAATTGGTAACAAATTTTATACTATTTTGAACAAGATTAGCAATGGCTTGAATATAGTAAGAGAAAGATGGTAGAAATGAAAAAACTATGGTGCATGGCCAAACCCATGAGACATAAGGGCATAAAAAGGAAATATGTTAAATGATTTTCAAGGAGCAAATGCAAATTAATGACATTAGCTATTAGAGATTTTATTCGATCTTATTAGCATATCCTTGGATATAAGCCGTTGAGAAAAACATCCAAGTCGTTATAAAACAATAGTTGGGGATGTTTTCTTTAAAGCAGACTAAGTCAAGGAGAAAGCTTCTCCCCCAATAAAAAGCCTGTACTGTTGAGATAAAGTAAATAAAGCCATTTGGAAAAAGGGTCCGTATAATTTCATCTTTAGTAGTTAAAACAATAATCTGTCTCATATTGGAAAAAAATTTCACACATTAGCTAATGAGAGACTTGCCCACTCATTATTTTGAATAAACGTGCTCACTTTTATTTGCTCCATTCCCAAATCCTTCACAGAATGCTTTCCATATCTCTCCATGAGACTGCTCTCTCCAAGACAAGTGTCATACTAGAAAGTTGTGCAATTCCTCATTCCAATAAGGATTTTGGTATGAGATTTGACAATGGAATGAATAATAAGAGTACTACACTATACTCAAGATAATTTTTGTAGTGTCTTATAAAATAGGTCGAATAGTTAGAGAGCCGCACTAGTCCAACTAATTAATGTCTTAATTAGGTCAGAATTGACGAATTTAGGATAATTAGAGTCGGACGCCCATTTCTGCTAATCGCGTATATGTAGCATCGTAAACTTAGCTAATCCTGACACTAACCGGTGCCCACGAGAAATCCCGAGGGTTAACTTATCCCAAAAATGATCATATTAACCAAATTAAGTCCAAACTACACATTGGTGGTCCATTATACTTGAAGCTATAGAATAACGTCTGTCTTGCCAGGCTTGAGATCTATCATAGATATTATGCAAAGATAGTGTTTAGGATAGGTCAACTTTAGCCTGCAAGTCGAGTGCATGGAATGTGCAAGTGCCTTAAGTGATAACATGAATTTAAGTGGAATTTGCACCATTCACTCTTTATCAAAGTTATAGCTTTCAGACAATGATAACCAAATTTAGGACACTAATCGAGATAATTACCCTACTCATATCTGTATAGTTGCAGACTCGATCGACGCTCGTGACCATTAATATGAGTTAGGGCCTTCCTCATTAATCAACATGTCTGATAATAAGATGGTTGTGTCCAAATATAAATCTCCTAAAATATAAATCCGCTCCTAGTGAGACACTTATTTCAACGACTAGAATGACTGATACACCTTTTCGTGTCCCATTAATTCGAAACAACGTCCATTGATGCTAGTACAATGAATAAGTAGACTTTAAGAACATTTGTGCACGTTGTGAAACTATAAATATTATTTAGGCTGGGATGCCTCCCATGCTTGCCACATGCCACATACGATGTCAGTACAGAGAATACATCCTCCATTTACGTAAGCTGACCGCCTTCAAATATGCTAGACTGGTACTCGATCACCATTTTTGGATCGCGTATAAGGGGTGTACATTGTATCGTATTAAAGGGCTTGAATACAATATATGGTGTTAGTAGTTAGGAGTTGGGATCAGTGGAACACCACGCGCGCGAATACATCATTATTTAAAAATTCGCAGCGACAGTAGTGTATTGTCAGATGACTCTGTTGTCGTCAGTACAGCTTATTCAAGCGTTGTATTTGCCTGTGATAGACAATCAGTGACTTGCAGAGAGTTTTCTTATAGAGGACGTAAGATTTCTACGCCAACACTGTGTAGATCATCTCTGACTTTCTGCATGTGGGCATCAGCTGAGAAGCTTCCCTTCCGAAAGGCTGATTCAGAATACAGTGGCATGATACACTTCTTTACCACGTCTCAGGCTGCGAATCGGGCATTCGCTAACCAAATGGACGACGTGGATGGACAGCGTGGATGAGCGCCATACCCATCGGGGACCCACATCACCTCTTCGGATAGGGTGCGTGCAACAACACAACCAACGCCTTTCACAGGAAGTTCCTGCGCTGGTAACCCCGGTGGGGCCCACAGTACAGTATGTGAATGATTCTCCTTGTCTATCTTTCCGTGAGAACCTTTTATACTCCGTGCCATTTTAGATGCCATCCATACCATTAAACATGTCAATCCAAG
>JAJHSJ010000789.1:0-51101 GCA_021015155.1 Magnolia officinalis
ATCCCGCACACAGAAGATCATGTGGACCCACACTGGGCATTTATTGAAGTTGAATGTGGCCATTGCTGTATTGATTTTCGGAAGTGGATTGCTTTGAAGCACCCACCACAGGATGGAGCTCTGTGGGCCCACCATGGTGTTGAGTTTTATCCATGCTGCCATCCATTTTTCTAGCTCATTTTAGGGCACGTGCCAAAAAAATGAAGAAGATCCGGACCATACCACAGGAAACAGTGGGGATTTGAACATTCAACGTTGAAATCTTTTGTGGCCAAACCTTTTTAAGCTACAGAATTTTGGATCAAATTCATACTTATAGTTATGTACTTATGTTTTTCCAGGTCTACGTGACTTTATAAACAGGTTGGATGGCAAATAAACAACACTGTGGGACTTAGGAAGGTTCACACTGGTGGGTGGTCCACTTTATCTTTGAATCTATCTCATTTTTGGGCTAATGCCCTAAAATGAGCTGGCTAAACAGATGGACGGTGTGGATAAAATAGATACACATGTTGCCCCCACAGCTTGGGCCACATCTTGCCACCAGGAGTATCTTTGCATGGCGGGTGCTGTAGGCAATCCTCTTCGTTTATTAAGGTATTTGCTGGATATTGATTGGGTTCTGTCCCTGCCAGCAATGACATCGCAGCTGACTTGATTGACCCAATTTGGCTGGGTGGTAGGCTACCGTGAGATGGAATTAAACGGATTCACTACTCTCCCTTACACCAGCCAATGCCTGATGGTCGGTGTTTTGTGGGACCCACCATGATGTATGTGTTTCATCCATGCCGTCCATCTGTTTTATAGATCATTTTAGGGTATGAGACCAAAAATAAGGTATATATCAACCTCAAATGGACCACATTACAGGAAACAGTGTTGAATAAATGTCGACCATTAAAAACTTCCTGGGGCCCATAAAGTTTTGGATCAAGTTGATCTTTTTTTTTCCCTTCATCTAGGTCTGTATGACCTAATCAACAGATTGGATGTCAAATAAACAGTACAGTGGGCCTTAGGAGGATTTTAATGGTGGATATTCAATCACTACTATTTTCCTGTCATGTGGTCAACCTTAGATTTATATCCCTCTCATTTTTTGGATGCAGCATGGTGGGGCCCACAGAGCACCGATCACCAGCCACCGGGCTAGTGGCAGGGGAGTAGCCAATCCGAACCCATACAAATCATTTTAAAAAGTTGTGTGCCATGGGCGGATTAGCTGTTTGCCGTGTAACTGAGGCCCACCTTGATGAATGTATTATATATCAACACTGCACATCCGTTTTTTCAGCTCATTTTAGGCCGTAGTCTCAAAATTCAAGTAGATCCAAATATCAGGTGGACCACACCACAGGAAACGGTGGTGATTGAATATTCACAATTAAATTTATTGGGGCCCACTATAGAAAATTCTGTAATGTTTCTTTTCCTTCCAACCCGCTGATAAGGCCAAACGTTTCAAAGCTTCTGAAGGCTATAAAAGCTTTTATAATTACTATGACGCCCCATCCAAAAAGGGAACACTGTCCTAAGGCGTACGTGTGAGCCAACGTAGGATCGGATAATTCAGTCGCACGTGTGGGCCTAATATGAACTAATTAATGACAAACTTGACCACTAATGAGATTAAATCAAATTGTGCACGGGCCGTAGAGCTAGGCGGCCGAGCCATACTTGGCGGTTGTCCGTACGGGTCGTGTATTGCCTGAGGAAGGACCAAAATTCCCGAAATTTTGTCAAGCCTTGTGTCTCGGTGGGCTTGTGGTTCCACGCGGATGCTAGGCTCAGAGGATGCCCAGAAATGGTAGATCAATGCTGCCCTGCCGACACTCGCAAACCTTGGCCTAAAGAAATTAAATCCTGAAATTAAATCAAATAACCATGTGCTTGAGTTTGCAAATGTAAGCATTCTAGCCATCAGATCTCTTCTAAATTCACACCGAAGGTTGGAAATAATTCCTGGCCCTTACCCACAAAATTTGACTGCTGATCGTGGAACGATGACCATTGATCGCGAATCGGGCCGCTGCGGCAAAACACCGCATCCTTTTGCGATCAAACTCCGCCCAACCCTTCATCAGGCCATGGGGCACCTATCCCATGCGTCAGACGGGTCAGGGGTCCATCAGAGCAGCTCCAATAACATAAGATGAGCCCCACTTGGCTATTTGGGGAATTACCCAAAATGTTGAGGTCATCTGAAATAAACTTGGGCATATATTAAGGGTTGCCCCCTCTCTCTCAAACCTCATTTCTCAACTGAGAGAGAGAGAGAGAGAGAGAGAAGAGGAGAGAGAAAGGGACCATTATGCTTGCATGTGATCTTGGTGCTCTAATTTGAAAAATCTCAATGTCCTCTCCTCCTCCGGCAACTCCTCGTCGTTCTCCGCCGTTAGAGAAGAGAAATTCCAACCCATCTAAGGTAAACCAGAATCATACACCCTATTTCCTTAATTTTTCACAACATATATGTAATTGTCGACCGTTCTATGCAATGCAAGGACCCGACACTTCGGGCTTGCAGACCCGGCGTCGCTAGAACCATCTCAGCAACCTCCGATTAAGAATAGGTGAGGACCATTACCTTTAGGTGGTCGGTTATCATGCCTAGCATAGATTTAATAAATGTAAATGGTGGATTGTTAGTGCATGTAGCTGAATTTTCAATTGGACTGCAAATCTAGGTTAATGGACTAGGAATTAACAAAATGTCAGGAAAGAGTTTAGCCCCAATATCCCAATTTGTGACCCATGCCTTTGCATGTTCATGTAGGTTACAATTACCTAAATTTCCCAATTTGCTGTTTGTTGATTGTTAAGTCCCTTGTTTGGTGATAACTATATTTAACATGATGTTTTGGATTGCTGAAAAATGATAAATATTAATTGATTTCTTGCTCATGTGAATAACCAGGCTTGTGTGGAAATATGGAGTCTTGAGACTTGATAAATGTCGTGATACTTACCTAACAATTCTATGCATGAGTGAATTGTATGTTCATGTTGATGTGTATTGTGCATAATCACCCTTTGGATTAGCCGATTACCCGGAATTCCTTGGGCAGTCTTTGTTGGACCTGTCCATGAGTGAATCTGGCCCGAATGGTTGAACCGTAAGTTGCTGGCCATAGTTGGACTACACGAGACAGTGTTCTTAGACCGATTAGTTATGGTTTAGCCCGTCAAGGCACATTGACTATTAGTCGACCATCCTTGTATGTTGATATTGTTTGATCACACCTGTATGAACCCGAAGTACCCCAAGACCTTTGCGCCCACTGTTAACTATAAACTTACGGCCCACAAAGTCTAATGAGCCGGGGATGGTGGTATGAGACACTATGCCCGTGCTATTGGCCTACGCTGGGGTGACGAGCCTCCCCGTAGTGTCCATTAAGCACTTAGACTCGTGAGCCGGGAACGGTGGTATGAGACACCATACCCATGTTGTCGGCCTATGTTGGGGTGACGACCTCCCTACAGTGACCGCGAGTAGGACATTTAAGTCTCAATTGATTTCGTCTGTGTTTATACTTCTTTTTGGGATTGACGACCCCAATATAGGGCTAAGGGTCGCGAGAGTCACATGACCACGACCCCTGAGCCACGCAATCGGATTAGGACAATAACTTCACTAAGGGTATTCCGGTTTCCCCAACCTGCTGGACGAATGAACTTAACTAATCAACCAAGCTAACATATTTCACGACATTGTATTATATTTGTTGGCGATTATGCAGTCGAGGTCGCTTTTAAGGAAGTGTTGTTTCATTGCGAACGTTAGATGTCGTTGCTTGAGGGAGCGCTGGTTGGTGAGGAGCATGCATCATATCATAACCATGCATTTGCATTAACAATAGTGTTTACGATTCTATACTGCTTACTGTTCATTAAATGTATCATATGCATGATAATTCGTATGCCTATTACTAATGGTACCACTGAGTTGATCACTCACTCTCAATCCGGGACGGTGTTTTAAAACACCAACCAGAACCCGATATAGATGCAGGTACCCTGGAGCAGCACGCTTTGGACGATGTTGGTACTGACGACAACGAGGAGCAAGTGTATTACCAGGAGTTTGTCGGGCCTTATTAGCCATGTGGATGACGGAGGGACTGGGTCAAAGCCCAAATCATTTTGGGGTGTGATGAGCATATGGGATTGGATCCTTGAATGACTGTTATTTGAGTTTATTAAGTTGTTATGTTGGATATGAATTTACGATGGAACTTTATTTAGTTAGTAGCACTTCGAACTTAATTATCTGATTAGCAATTAAACATGCTTAATCTAATTCGTCATTGCTTGTTAATACCTGATTAACAATATGCATTTGTGACTCATTATTGCACATGTGGCACTCAGGAATTCGGGAGCCGAGTAGCTACTCGGTCCTTGAATTTCAGGGCGCTACAATTACTCATCACCTTTTTACAATAATATAGTCCAATGAGATTTGGATATCCTAATTTTTTATAATAACATCTTATAATGAGTGGAGAAAATCAATGGGCAACGTAGATACGTAATACATTCATCAAGGTAGGCCCCATATAGTAAAGGATATACCTACTAAAGTGTTATAATCTACTCTTGATTATAAGTAATAAGGGATAAAAATTTATTACTTAATCAAATCATGTCATGTCATATCATTAAAAAGTGATAATAATTAAGATACTCAATTCATATCCATATTCACAGGACTATAATTAAAATAAGGTGGTCCCATTTGGAATATTAGGTGGCCCAAAAACGCGGGCTTATTCTTTCATTAGGTTTATTAGGTTTATTGACTATCAAAAATCATTTTAATAACATGATCTTTACCAACCAATCAATGACTAATGAAATGAATGGTTCTCATTGATTGTACAAGAAAAGATCCATCCGGTTGTCTAAATCATCCATCACATGGTTCCCTAATGCACCAATTATAGATGGGACCCACTGCAATGATACAATCGCATTAGCATGTCACGTCCACCAAACTCTTCCTTCATCGCGAATTTCATGACATGTAGATTGAATATAATAATATAAAACCAGTTATCTTAAAAGACCAAATGAAAGTCATATAAAATATAAATGTTCACATGCATCTCAATGGACCAGTAAGTTTCAACCAGTTATCTGGAAAGATCAAATGAAAAGTCATATAAGATATAAATGTTCACATCCATCTCAGTGGACCAATAAGTATCCATCCATACATGAATCCCTCCAACATTTCATTTGTAGATCAGAGCCACAGAAAACGTATAGCCAACTTTTTAAAACCATTGGCTACAAAAATTAGTCTGATTTGTTAATCAAGTGGGCCACATTTGTAATTGAGTAAATCCATTGGCTGTTCTTTGCTGTTTATGGTGAGGCGCACTAGATGAATAAATCTACCAGAGTTCCGGCACTATCTATCCTCAACGTAGGGCCTAGCTTTTCAATGGCTTGGATGCCGTGTACATCTGACACATCACCCTACATAATCAATGTACCATACGTTTGTGGTCCGTTGAGATGGAATGTGAATCTTCCTCATGAAATACTATATATAGTCACACGGCACCTTTGCCCAATATAAAAGAAGAATCAGATGGTCCACTTGGTTAGTAGATACAGATTTAAATGGCAGCACAAGTAAGATCTAGTTTGTCCATGTGATATAAATTAATTAAGGTCTTACATGCAACTATTTGGATTATTTGGATTTCTAACATACGGCCATGAAATGATTGTGTGATATCGAACTTGTCCAAAAGGTTGGTTCCATGATGGATGTAGCCTGGTGGGCCATGTATTTGAGATCAATCCACTTATCAGGTGAGCCACATATTTACCTTGAATTGGATAAAGGGTGGTCTATGATTTTTCCAGTGGGGCCCATGAAAGGAGTGGATTGGCTTGATTCTTGCCTGACCATAACTCAAACTGATGGTAACCTTTCAGATGGGTCAGATGTTCTCTATAGTAGATATTTGGATACTTTTATGCAAGTTGGACAGTAGCTTTCCGTCCAACTAGTTGCACCTGAGACCTCTTATTAAGTTAATATTAAGAAAAGATAAGTTAGATTGTGCCTAATTGAGCAATTCTAACATATAAAACTACTAATTAATTATTAAACATGTGGTACTAGTGACAAGCATTAATTACTTATTAAGAAATAATTAAAAATGTCTTCCTAAGGGACTTGTAGATATTTAAAAGAATGCTTTTGTGTATAAACCTCTTTTGAAAGGGGCAGAACACATACTGGATCTATGTGTGTACTTTAAATATGCCATTTATAAAAAAATAAGGGTATCATGCTCATTAAGTGATTCCCACATGTATATTAATTATATATTTTTAGGCCTTTTTTTAATAACTCGATTTTCTTTTTCTAGTTTGACCCGCTTGGTTAGCAAGCCAATAATATTTTTGTTCATGCTGTTGTGGCTCTCTACTTGGTGGGCCAAATTACCTATGGAAAATCTTTTAGCTTTGGGCGTTTCGTTTTCCAATTAAAAATGAATAATAATTACTTACTCCTGTAATTATGTAATGAAGTCACTTACATCTGATCGTAATGAAAAGTTTACCTGTTTGTTTCTCCTGAAAATTCATGGTAAAAATGATAATTTTATAATGTAAAATTATCATGATTATCATTTCCTTCGCCGATATTCTTTGCAAGTGTATTTTACTCTTAATTTATGAGTCATAATTTTTGTTTAAACAAATATATTGAAACGACAATAATAATTTATTTACTTTAAATCACGAAACTTTTGAATTTCAAAACAAAAGGTGATACAGGCATTAGAGATGCATCCACGGTCTTGATTTCTGGGCGTTGATTGGGCACTACCCTCACTAGACCTAGCTAAAGATGTGCAATCATGCTAGGGGCTCACTATAATGTATATATTTTATCTACATCGTTCATCTAATATTTTAAAAGACCATTTTAAGACATAAGCCTTAAAAGGAGTTAGATCAAAAGCTCAAGTGGACCACACTATAAGAAGCACTGGGGATTGAACTCTTGCTGTTGAAAAGTCCTAGGGCCCACCCTGATGTTTATTTGCCATGTTCATAAAATTACATAGATCGATACAAATGGGAAATGTAAATATCAGCTTGATCCAAAACATCCATGGCCTTAAAAAGGTTTTCAAAGGTAGACTTTCAATCCCCACTAACTTATGGTGTGGTCCACTTGTGCCTTTAATGTGCATCCTTTTTAGACTCATGCCCTATAATGATCTTTCAAAATGAATGGACTGTGTGTATAAAACATATACATTATAGTGGGCTTTCAAAATGGATGGACGGTGTGAATAAAACATATACATAACGGTGGGCCCCGCAAAGCCATGCGAGGACAGTCCATCTCTGGCTAGGTCATAGTGGGGGTATTACTTAATCCATGCTTGATTTCCAAAGACCTCCGAAACAATAATAGATTTAAAATATTTTTTATCATTTCAAATGCCTTGCCTAGTACATTTTCTACTTTTAAAAGATCCTTCTCTTAAGGAGCGGATTAGTTGTTACCCAGGTAACATCTCAGTGGGTGTTACCCTAACCGTGTGGGGCCCATCTTGATGTATTTGTTGAATATTAAGGTTGTCCATCTGTTTTATTCATTTCATTTTAAGACACATTGTAGACACCCCACCCAGTCTAGCAACTTGATAAGGCATGGATGATCCTTAGGAATTAAACCTAAACCCCACACTCTACCCAAAACCGCAGCCATTTTCCAAACCTGATCCAAACCATAGCCGAACCTAAGTCATTCCATTACCTCACACCCTAAATTAACTCAAGCCATCACTCAAGCTAAAGCATACCTAAACTTTCACCCACAATCAATCCATTTTTCGAGCCACTTTCAGGTCATAATTGAGCCAATTTTGAGCTATTTTCGAGCTAAATATCCAAAACGGGCTTTAGGCCACTCTCAGGGCCCAAAAAAGGCCCACCGGCCAAAATGCGGGAGAAACCGTACCCGAGCGGTAATCCGATTACCGCCTGCTCTCAAAAAATGTGCACGAAGCCAACTGCCTGAGTTTCGAAACAAAACAGTTAGAGGCGGTAATCCGATTACCGGCCCACCTCGACAGATGTGCCCCTCTTAGCTACAGTTGTTCCTCCCTTCTAAAGTCAACACTCCCATAAACTTACCCCCATAATTTACCATATTTACCATCCTACCAAGCCCAGGACTTATAAGAGAGCGCCACGTGGCATTACCCTCTCCTTAACCGATTATAAGCCGCCACATCATCATTCACCCTCTAAAGTCCTTAGAATCACTAAAGGTTCATCCCAAAAGGCTATAAATATCCTTCACTTCTTCTCATTTCCACCAACAATTACCAACCAAAAGGAGAGTGAGAGTGAGAGAGAATAAGTGAATGAGAGTGAGAGAGAGTACTTAAGTTCTCAAACTCCCATTTTTTAGCCCCCCTCTAGCCTCCTCCAGCCATCTCTTAGCCTTACAATCCTACTTGGGTCAATCATTCTCAATCATGGTACATCCAAACATCCAAGTTATTTCAAGTGCAAGCCAAAGATCATGCAATCATCATTAGTATTTATACTTCATCAATCGCATCATTACTTCCCTTCTCAACTCCCCTTCTTCTCTAAGTTGCCATTGAATGTATGCTCTGTGACTTGTCGGAACACCGGATCCTGTCACATCAGAAACCATGGTAGCTTAGTTCTCTTTTTAATGATATTTTAGCATCATCACATCTGTTCAAAAAACTCCTCTAGACATTCTTTGGACATATGCTCTACGGCTTGCCGGAATTCCAGACCTTGCCACATCAAAAATCCAAGTCTGTCTAGTCCCATTTCAATATTATCATCCTATCCCTTAAGACTATTTTACCACACGAAGTAGGGACCATATATTTGTATGGGCAGAGAGAGTGCCTAACACCTTCTCTCTTTGTAACCGAGGTCCCTTACTCAAAATCTCAAACCGTGGATCAGGAGTCAATTTAAAGCAAGAGAGTCTTCGGATTCTCTAGCTTTATGTATTCTGCAAGTTCTACTCAACTGCGGGATTTTGGGTTAAGTGGCTAGTGGCGACGCCAAGTCTATTCATCAATCCAAATCAGCCTAATCACCCCCACCCCTAAAACAAACATAAATCAGCGTGGGCATCGATTTCTCAACGTTCACAGAATGACGACTCCACTGGAGACTTATTAGCTCGCACTAGCTGAGACCCGACTCAAAAGAGTGTGGTAATACAATCTTAGGGGATATTCTACAAACATTTGCATTCATACTTTGCTTTTACAAAAAAAAAAAAAAAAAGGAAAAAAAAAAAAGAAAAAAGATTAGCATCGATCTTTGGCTTGCATCGATTCAAGGCTTCCACTCACCCCATGCTTACCCGATCCAAAGATGCCAAGAGAAACCAAGAAGAAGAAACTATTGCGCCTAAAAGGCACCCCTCAGATCACCTGAGCTCATGGCTAGTAATACAACAACCACTGCATCCATGGCCGATGTAGCCTAAAATCTCAAGGCTTTGCAGGACCTTCTTGCCCAATGTGTTCAAAGAGGGGTTGTCCAAACCATACAAGTATCATCACCTAGTGCCCTAATCATCTCAACTTTCCAACATCCTCCCCGTAACGGGAGTTACCTTCAAGGCCAATTTTCCTCGACCGAGAATCCTTTCCAACAGCCTCTCACTAATGAGAACCGCTATCAAAATCAACATCCTATAGCCAGAAATCCTATCCAATTCCAACATCCTCTTCCTAGTAGGAGATCCAGTCAACTCCAATGGACAAAACCCCCCTCATCTGAGCCCTCTGAAATCGAAGAACTCCACGAGCAATTGCAAGAGATGTAGAGGAAGTTACGGAAGTAGCAAGGGGTGGATCTCCCACCCACCAAGTTCAAGGATCTTTGTCCCTTTCCCGATGTAAAGGTACCTCAAGACTTTGAGGTACCAAAATTCAAAAGATATAATGGTACGGGGTGTCCTATGGATCACTTAAGAGCATTCTGTGGGGAGCTTAATATTATGGCAGGTAATGGTGGAGCGTTGATCCGTTTATTTCAGAAATCCTTGAAAGGCGATGCGTTAGATTGGTATATGTCATTAAACTACCATTGAATTAAAACTTGGGAACAACTTTTCCAATCTTTCATTGATCGTTTTGTGTACGATCTTAATGTAGCGCCCAAAAGGGCGAATCTTGCTGCCTTAAGGCAGAGGAATGATGAGTCATTATCAACTTACATTGGACGGTAGCAGGCCATGGCTGCCAGAATGAAAACACCAATTGATGACGAGGAGCAAATCTACATGATCATCCACTCGGCAAACCCGAGTATCTCTGGATACCTCGTCTCGTATCCATATACCAACTTTACCCAACTCATCCACGCTGGGGAACAAGTCAAAATCGGAATAAGGGCTGAGATGATCTCCCCTGGGTGGCCTCATCAGGCCTCCCCAGTACAACGGATAGTGGAAAAAAGGCCTACTGGATATGAGAACAGTAATAAAAGTATTCCTAACCTCCATTCAATAAAAGAAGACAATCTTGTCGCATCTACCTAGGGCGCTCATTCGCCCCTCAAGAGGGACAATGACAACAACAGTAGTAAAGGGAGATTTCTCAGTATCCCAATCATGGTCAGCAGATGGGGATGACTCGAGAACCTAGGAAGTTTACACTGATAACCCAAACTTATAGTGAGATGCTAGTCACGCTAATCTAAAGGCAAATACTTACACCACTACTGCCTAGGCCCCCACCAAACCCTCTGCCACCAAATTATAATGAGTATTGTGCATACCACCAATCTTTAGGCCACACAACGGACCATTGTTTCACCCTAAAACATATGGTCCAAGATATGATTGATAGCCAAAGGATTGTGGTTACCTCTCCTGCTGTTGCCACCACCAACTACATCCTCCAAAATTCCCTGCCATCAAGTATGCCCCATCTCATCAGGAACCCCTACCAACAATATCATTTAGGAAGAATCACCTTGTCATCCAGTCCAATGCATCCATTCAATCACTGCCAATCCAACACCAATACTCCCGATTTTGCAGGAGGCACACCCAGCCAGTCCAATCTCTGCACTCTTAAATATACAAGGGGCATCTCCATCAAGTCAAATCTCCATGCCCCCATGTCTACAAGAGCCACCCCCGATCAATCCAGTCCATACATCCTTTGTCTTACATGGGGCACTACCTGCCTATCTGATCCCTACTCCAACCATCATGCTCTAAGAAAAACTTCCTTCCCCGATCAACATACCACATCCCCTAGCAAAATCAAGGCCCAACTTCAATCATTTAGTAACTTTCTAAGAAGGACATTCTAATACTTAAAGTGATTTGCCTACCTCTACTTAGTCTTCGATCCTTCTAGAGAAGAATTTAAGACGGGTGGTTCCCGCTTCTAGGAAACGAGTCGAGGAAGAGATTGAAGTC
The DNA here is from genome assembly GCA_021015155.1 of Magnolia officinalis. Taxonomy (NCBI): domain Eukaryota; kingdom Viridiplantae; phylum Streptophyta; class Magnoliopsida; order Magnoliales; family Magnoliaceae; genus Magnolia; species Magnolia officinalis. The sequence goes on from JAJHSJ010000789.1 coordinate 11,492, forward strand.
GAGATTCAGATTAGTCCAAAAACATCAACTATCACTTTTCAGGTCTTTAACATCACGGATTCATTTCATCTCCTCCCTGATCAATCATGGATCCATAAAATCAAGGCTATTTCTTCAATTCTTCACCAAAAGGCCAAGTTCATTTTCAGAAATAAGGTACTGGCCATTCTGGATGATCTCGAACAAATCTTTCTGATAAAAGTAGTCAATCATCATGAGCTATATATCTCGATCATAGATATACAATGCTCCGATGAGGACATCCCATATCATAGTCTCAAGATTGAGACTGTGAATTGCATGCCTCTTGCATGTCCCATCGGATCAAACTATGTCTTCCCTCTAGTTGAGCACCAACAATCAAAGAAGGGATCATCTATCTAGTTGGGAGGTCGAGATCCACCATGGAGGATCAAATGAATGGAATAAGCCTAACTAAGCTGTTTGAAAATGACTCGGGCAAGGGAGCAAGAATTTTCCCTAATTGACTGGACCACAGTCTGGATCCCACCCGAGCTAGAATAATCCAAATAGTCACGATGCATCAGGGATGAGCTGAAAAAGTGACATCCAACACAAACTCAAAGCCCAATCCCGAATTCATTATGATGTTTGGGCACAATGGTGTGGGCTCACCTACTGATCTGTCTGGCCCTACCTCCTGAGGGGAGGGAGTGCGGGGCAATAGTTGGTTTGCGATCCCTAAGACGACACAATAAAAGAAAATAATGTTTGGCTCCTCGAGCCGAATTAGGCAATCCCTGGTTCACATCACAGTCTTTCTTAAAAAAAAAAAAAATCAGAAAATTCCCAAAAGCCAAAAACACTAGATATTTTCGAAATGCCAAAAAATTCAGATACTTGTCAAAATCTTTACAAAAAAAAAAAAAATCAGAAAATTCCCAAAAGCCAAAAACACTAGATATTTCCGAAATGCTAAAAAATTCAAATACTTATCAAAATCCAAAAAAATAAAAAATTTCTCAAAACACAAAAACAATAGAAAATCTTTCAAAAATCAGAAGCAATAATGTGCCAGGTATGTCTGTCAAAACACTTGAGTTTGAAGTCGACTCATATGATTTCGATCTAGAGTTAGACTTCAAACTCATGAATTTGGACAAAGCCCAGGATGTGAAAAATGATGATCCAACTCTCAAGCTAGAGGATTCCCTCAGAAAGTTCGAAATAAAGGCTAATGTTGTTATGGATAATTTCAAAATTGTGAACTTGGGATCTCTCGAGATCCCCAGAAAAGCACGCATCAAGAAATCGTCGCCTCTTGAATACAAGTAGACGATGACAGAATTCATGAGGCTCAGTGCTATCCAACTTTGGGTTCTCCTATGAAGCCTTACCCAGATCAAATGAAGAACTAATCATACACTATCTACTATGAAGCTTGAAGTCAAGCCCATCAAGCAAATCTGTCAAGATCATGTCTGAAGTCCACAACTTACGCATAAATGAACATCGATGTCTAAGAAGAACTTGTGACTAGGCTGATGAACGATTGAGATAAGCTATTGCAGCATGTCAGGAAGTGCTTCAAGTATCTAAAGCCCGTATAACGAATCCATATGCATGCTTTGAATCTTTATAACCTGGCAACACCCTAGCCCTTTTTCATTATGGGGCGTGCACATCATCGAAAGAGTGAATCCAAAGGCATCCAATGGACATGAGTGCATTCTCGTGGCAGACAAAAGTGGGTAGCATCAACATCCTACATCATCGGTACGAATGAAGAAAGAAATCAATGAAGATGACTGGTGATAAGCTCGATGCAACAAACTACGTCTTGTAGACATAGAGCACATGGCGATCGCTAGGACCAATGACAAGCGGGTCTGAAAAGAAAGGTTAGTAACATGATAATAATGCATATCTTATCATTACGCCTACTAAATCCAGGTGGCAAGTCCAAGCCATCCTGGGATGATCCACTGATCGATCACGAAGTTCTTCTAGGAGGTGCCCTTTATCGCACCATCATTAGGGTCAAAGATCTTCCAGAGCCCATCAACGCTGATAATGTGAATATCTATCATGGGTAATCCTACCTGACTATGTCAACAACCACAATCGTAAAGCTAAAGCCAAACGACAAGAGGTTAGCGTCCTGAAGTACATTCCATCATCATTCCTTCCCTCCAATAAGTGTTCCAAAAAAAAATAAAGGGTTAAAAAAGAAGAAGAAAAAAAGATAAAGAAATAAAAAATGGACGAATAAAGCGCGCAGTCAAAAAAAGAGAGTCAAACCTAATGAGTGAAAACACAATTCACCAGCCCGTTTCCCCTCAGGATAGTTTACCCCAATATTAGCAACTTTACGATCGTGATTGAAGACAAAGTCAGGTAGCTCACCGATGGACCGACAATGAATGAAATCTAGCCTCTCGCCTCTATAGAAGAAAAAGAAAAATAGCATGCCTAAGCGAAATGGGCGAGGTGAAAACCCGAAAGGGCGCCTCGAGTAAAAACAGCGGGCATATAGCGGACTTGGTGAAAACTTGAAAAGACACCAAGGGTAAAAAGAGCACAGCTGCTAAGGGGAAGGCAATAACAAAAATCCGGGACGTGGTAAAAATTTGAAAGGACGCTACAGGAAAAAATGACAGGAAAGTCGGTCGTGGTGAAAACCCGAAAGGGCACTGTAGGCAAAAATGGCTAGAAAAGATAAATAAAAATAAAGGTGCAAAAACAGAAGAAGACAAGACAACAAGCAAAATGAAGAAGCACAAGAAAAAGACAAGTCTTATATTATAATTCTATCAGACTCTACTCAAATCCAAGGGGCATGATCCTGATATGTGCTACTCTTAGGGAACCGGGATCCCTAGTAAACAACTCAGAATACCGGATTCAACGTAGGCTGAGTTCAATGTTCTGATTCCACCATCCAGGCACAAGTTTAGACACAAGCACACACAGACATATATGGCACAAAAAATTTTCATTTCATTTTCATTATTCATATATAATCTCATCCCTTTGAAAAAAAATTACAAAAATAATAATAATAATAAGTTTCCCCTTTTTGGCCATTCATGAATTAAAGGCAAAGGTTTATTTTCAAACCTCTTTGAACCGCTTCATATGGTTAACTACCTTCCAATCATCATCACTCAAAAGGTAAATATCTCTCCCGATACTCTTACTCCTCAATTCTCGGCTGATTCTCTCATTTTGTATCACAGGTACCAGGGCTCTTCTCAGAAATCACAAACCATGAGGCAAAAGGGGCCTAACCTTTCTAATGGTTAGATGGATTTGATCTTTAAAAAAGATAAGTGGGGGGGACCACCCATCATATCCATCCCATCACTCAAATCCGCACAACCAATCATAGCCGTCTTGCCACCAACATCCATACCACTGATCATAGACAAATTTGGACCATCCATCATCATCATGGCCTCATCCACACCCTCCAATGACATGCCCATATCAAGGCTCTCAAAAACCAGCCCTCCAAAATCCCAAAGCTCATCACCCAATGGCCCATCAAAAATGAAAAGGAAGAAGACAAGAAAGGGAAAGGACAAGTAAAAAGGAGAGAAAATTCAAGAAAAATGGAGAAACAATACGAACATATCTCAATAAAGATCTGATCTTGATCATAACCATTGGATCACGGAATGACGGGTCGGACCATTTTAGAAAAGCCAAAATATGCATCCCCAGTGAATTCAATCTCGATCGCAAGGGATAGAATGCGAAATGACGGATCAAATCATTTTTCAAAAATCACAGAAACATGTCTTTCGATAATTCGATCTCCCAATAAGAGCCAGATTAGTCGAACAGTCCCATGAAACTACTAGTGGAGGCAACAGAATTATCTGGATTTATTCCAAATTTTTTTAAAAAAAAAATGAAGGCCACAATAAAAACCGAACGACGATGCCCTCCCTCGAGATAGGATGGATCTTTTCAAAAGGCCTCAAGAAAATCTTCAAATTTTGCAATAAAATCCCCAGGGAATGTATCTCCTCATGTGGGATAGTTTTCAAAATAATTTTTTTAAAATAGTGCTCGGTATCCAAGACACAGAGAGGTCTCATATACTTCTCGGTAGCATCCAGCACAAACAGTAAAATAAGATTCAACTTCTTCTGGTTTCCCCAGGAGTAGACTGAATCCGTATGCGATACAAGCACGGTTGGCCTGGATCTCAATGTCAGGACGGTCATGCAATGATGAAGTTCAATGCAAGTGATGGTAAGCACGATCCAACTCTGGTCAGAGTGATCGTTTCAAAAGAATGGAGAAAATTCGTTGTAACCAACGTATTAAAATCAGAAGACTGCATGAAAAACAGGTCACCCGCACATACCTAGTCCGGGATGCTTGGAAAGTATGATCGAGTCCAAGTCGGGGTAGTGAGTTCCCTGTAAGGCCACAGAAAGCGCAGGGCAACTAAACGCTTTGACGATCAAATAGAACAAGTACTCCTAGGATGATCATGTAGCAAAGGAACATCACACATTCAAACAATACGAGAATCCTCGTAAAGCATTGGGGCCCTACTTTTTATACTTACTCTCCGATGCTATTACCGATCCGATGTGAAAATGTTGTGATTCGTGGCCCGTAATGTCGCAGAAAGCGCAGGGACAATCACAACATTTTTCTCATACCCTCATGATATGTGTAAGTTATCTCTTTTCCAAACAGTAAACTGACAATGATACTATGGTAGGCAATAGAGCTAAACCATAATATTTTCTGACCAGAGAGGTGGGGTGTCCACTCACTTTGGCATTCGGTTGCATGCAACCTCTACCAAAGAGGGGCATCTGTAGACACCCCACCCATGCTAGCAACTTGATAAGGCATGGATGATCCTTAGGAACTGAATCTAAACCCCACACCCTACCCAAAACCACAGCCATTTTCCAAACCTGATCCAAACCCTAGCCAAACCCGAGCCATTCCATTACCTCACACCCTAACTTAACTCAAGTCATCACCCAAGCCTAAGCATACATAAACCTTCACCCATAATCGATCCATTTTTTGAGTCACTTTTAGGTCATAATCAAGCCAATTTTGATCCATTCTCGAGCCAAATATCCAAAATGGGCTTTGAGCCACTCTCAGGGCCCCAAAAAAGGCCTACCAGCCAAAATGCGGGAGAAACCATTCCCGAGCGGTAATCCGATTACCGCATGCTCTCAAAAAATGTGCGCGAATACAGCTGGCTGAGTTTCGGACCAAAATAGTCAGAGACGGCACCTCGACAGATGTGCCCCTCTAAGCTACAGCTGTTCCTCCCCCCAAAAGTCAACTCTCTCATAAACTTACCCCCAGAATTTATCATATTTACCATCCTACCAAGCCCCAAGGACTTATAAGAGAGCGTCATGTGGCATTACCCTCTCCTCAACCAATCACAAGCCGCCACATTCACCCTTCAAAGTCCTTAAAATTACCAAAAGACCATCCCAAAAGGCTATACATACCCTTCACTTGTTCTCATTTCGACCAACAATTACCAACTAGAGCTGTACACGAGCAGACTATGGCTCGAGTACTCGCTCGACTCGACTCGGAATACTCGACTCGTACTTGACTCGCCTGAGTTAGAGCCGAGTACGAGCGGGTTTTCACTGCTCGTTTACATTACGAGTAGAGTACGAGTCTATCGGTACTCGACTCGGTACTCGACTCGGTACTCGACTCGTACTCGACTCGTACATGTGTATTATATAAACGCCCGAAAAAAAAACCCTACCCCCACCCGTCATTTTCCCGTCTAGCACTCAACTCGCTCAAACCCTACCCCACCCCACCCGTCGTTTTTAAACCCTACTCGACCCCTTCCCTCCCAGCGAGCATTCAAAAATTTCTCTCCCTCTCCCAGAGCTCATCGCTGCCACTCGTCCGGTGCCTCAGCTCTTCACTGCCACTCGTCCGGTGCCTCAGCTCTTCGCTGCCATCGCCCTGCCACGCAGCTGCCGCCTGCCGGTCGTCCCTCTTCTGCTCGCCCGGTAAGGCCTGGGGTGGATTTTTTATTTTTTGTTGCTAATATATAGTAGAAATTGCTAATATAATTGTGGGATTAAGATCGATGGAGGAGGATTGAACGCCCGGTCGGTACGATTGAACTAATATGGGCCTGTTTGGCCGGGCGAACTGGATGGGATTAGATCCAATTTTAGGGCGTGTTTGGCCGGGCGAACTGGATGGAATCCAATTTTAGGGCCTGTTTGGCTGGACGAACTGGATGGGATATTGGGATTATATCCAATTTTAGGGCCTGTTTGGCCGGGCGAACGCCCAGTCGCCCACCATTAAAAACTTCCTGGGGCCCACTGACCACTGTACTGTTTACTTGCCTCCAATTTTAGGGTCTGTTTGGCCGGGCGAACGCCCAGTCGCCCACCATTAAAAACTTCCTGGGGCCCACTGACCACTGTACTGTTTACTTGCCTCCAGTTTTAGGGCCTGTTTGGCCGGGCGAACGTCCAGTCGCCCACCATTAAAAACTTTTTGGGGCCCACTGACCACTGTACTGTTTACTTGCCTCCATTTTAGGGTCTGTTTGGCCGGGCGAACGCCCAGTCGCCCCCCACTTTTAGGGCCTGTTTGGCCGGGCGTGTTTACTTAGATTTGGATATGCTTCAATTTTTTTGGCACACATTAAAATGAGAGGGCAAAATAGATAGATATACAATACATACATTGAATTGACTTAATTTACTTTATAAATGACAATTTACTTTTTACTTTGTTAGTGTTAAATGGCACCACATTAAGATGTCTTTGGCTTTTCATATGACATATTGTTAATTGTTATTAGTTAGTTATATGATAAATGTCAATTTCAGCATGCTCCTTTGTTTGCATAGATATGAATTATTTGTATTGTTCTAGTTGTAGACTTGTAGTATATAGGATAATCAGTTGCCCATTTGAAGATTTCTATGTTGCCAGACATAGATTCAGTGTGTTCTTGGATGCATAGAAATCGTTCAAATTGTCCCTTTTTGGACAGTTCAGGGTTAGATAGATTGTAATGTCTTCATTTATTTCAATTTAAATGCATATGCCTGTTCTGGTTTCGTCTCTCCTTTTTCTCTTGGATATATTTCATGTATTTATTTTCGTCGTCAAATGTCCACACTTTGTGTTGATAATTGACATGAGAATCAAATACAAGATTAATATATTCTGGAGAGATAAGGGGAGATGCTGCCGGAATTTCGGCGTAGCATTTAAATTGGAAAATGAAGCATTACAATCCATCTAACTTTGAATGGGTGACTGATTTAGACAGTTAAGTAATTATTCCCGTTTAGCGGTCTAGCCGTCTAGCCATCTAGGACTAGGACCCTAGCCCCTAGGTATAGCCGTATAACATATTAAGAATTTTATTTTATAGATGGCTAGTCAAGACGAAAGCCCAAATACCCCTGGAATGGGTGCATCGGCCACATCTCCTCTAATAGTAGAGGGAGACACAGACACGTCAACCGCATGCAAAGGGAAGAAGAAGAGATCAGCAGTGTGGGATGATTTCGAAGACGTGACAGTTAACGGTGTACAGAAGATAAAGTGTAATAACTGTAAAGGGTTATTCAGCAAGATTCCAGGAGGATCTACGACACATCTAATTAGACATTTGAAGACGTGTCCTAAGAAAGCAAGACTCCCTCCTCCCGGCCAACAGACGTTGTCATTTACGAAGTCAGAAGGGGACGACTCCCAAGGCGTAGTGTCCACTCATAAGTTTGACAAGGAGAAGCTGAATGAGTGGTTTGCTAGATTAGTGATTTTGGAAGAAAAACTTTTCAGAATGATTGAAAGTAAAGGGTTTAGGGCTTTCTGTCAATTCCTTAACCCGGGTCGAGAATGTCTCCCGCGTCACAGTGCAGAGAGAAAGCATGAAGATGTACGTAAAGGAGAAGATGAAACTGACAGAAGTTTTAGCTTCAGTGAACAGAATAGCTTTGACTTCTGATTTATGGACGGCGTCCAATCAAAGAAAAGGATACATTTCATTAACCGCTCACTATGTCGATAAGGATTGGAAACTATGCAAGAGAATTTTGAACTTCAAACACCTTCCTCCTCCACATACTGGTTTACTTATTTCAGATTGCATCTACAGTTGTCTAGAAGGCTGGGGCATTGAGAAGAAAATTTCAGCAATAACTTTAGACAATGCTTCAGCAAATGACAGTGTCATTTCATGCTTACTAACCAGTTCAGGGCTACAGGAAATTTATTTTTTGAAGGAAAAATATTTCAGGTTAGATGTTGTGCCCATATTATAAATTTGATTGTACAAGAAGGGCTGAAAGCAATCGACGACACTATAGAGAACATAAGAGAAAGTGTGAAATATATAAGGGGGTCGCCATCAAGGCTGAGTGTATGGAATGACATCATCCAACGTTTGAATGTGCCATCTAAAAAAACGTTGAAGTTGGATGTCTGTACACGTTGGAACTCGACCTATGAAATGTTAGATGCGGCAATAGAATTACAGCTTGCATTTCCTGAATATGCGGCGCGTGACAGAACGTATTCTTGGTTGCCGAGCACAGATGATTGGGTCAAAGCACAACAAGTTCACACATTTCTCCAAGTTTTCTACGATTGCACGAAGATTTTTTCTGGGAATCAGTATCCAACCGCGAATCTGTTTCTTCCGTCTCTTTGGAAGATTAAGGATGCTCTGCAGAAAAATGCCAGTGCGGGTCCAGATTTCATACGTCAGATGACAGTTGGTATGAAGACGAAGTTCGATAAATACTGGCACGAATGTCATCTGTTGATGTCCTTGGCAGTTGTTCTTGATCCCCGTTGTAATATGGGATTGGTTAGCTTTATTTTCATGAAGCTTTATCCTACTGAAAGAGCGGCAGCAGAAAGTCTAAGGTTCGTGAAGCCCTTGAAGATCTATATAAATCGTACGTTAATACTTTACCTGCAGTGGGTGTTGAAGAAAGTAGAGATGCGGATATTTCTGTACCTGGTAAGCCGGATGTGCTAAATGAATACATATCATATTTGGCACAAGCACGAATGGAAGTTGATACTAAGGAATCAGAGTTAGAAATGTACCTCAAGGAGTCAATCGTAGTGCGAGTTGAATTTGATGTGTTGGAATGGTGGAAGATGAGGGTTAATGAATCAAAATACCCTACATTATCTGTGATGGCACGGGACATATTATCAATACCAGTTTCAACAGTGGCATCAGAATCCGCATTCAGCACAGGGAGCAGGGTTGTGAGCAAGTATCGAAGCTCACTTTCGCCAAACACAGTTGAAGCATTGATTTGTACGCAAGATTGGTTGCGCCCGATATGGGGAGGAGATATGAATGATGATGATGAAGAAGAGGAGATTGAGATTCGTGATGAGTCTCTACCTACAGATCAGTAATTATTTTCGATTTTTCAATTTTTTTGGCTGAATGTTAATGATCTGTAATATTATTTCACTACAACTGCAAACACGAGGAATGTGGTTTGGAAGACTTTGAATCATTGATATTTATTTACATATGCCTGTTCATTTACTTTTATTTTTGAATTTTGATACATTTATATTGCTTTCTTTTGTTGCTATATCAAGTTCAATTTATTTATCAATATTCTGATTTTTTTATTAAAAATTGAATGTAGATATGTCGTCATCTGAGCCATCGACAAACATTTGGGACTATGCTTCCCTAGTTGAATCACCGCCACGGTCTGGAAAAACAAAGATTAAGTGTGGTTTGTGTGGCGCAAAGTTTGTGCACAAGACTAATCGTTTTCGCCTACACTTGTCATGTCGAGGTGGTGATGCAAAACCATGCCCCAATGCCCCTAAGGATGTCCAAATTCTTTTTCAAGCCCTGTTAGATTCGAATAGAAAGCCTTCCACTCCATCCAAACCTTCTGCTTCTGGATCTGGTACACAAATGACATCCACAAAAAATGTAGAGGAGGAAGCCAGATTAAAAGCTTTGGAGGAAGAACAATTCCAAATCGCCATAAAACGCAGTATGGAAGATGCTTCTAGACTTCAGCGATATTCGAGTCAAAGACAACACGATGTTGAAGCAGGGTCAAGTTACTCGTCGAGTACGACAAATAAGAAGAAGAAAAAGAGTAACAAATTGAAATTTCTGACTCGTCTCGGTGAATTTTATAGGGCATTGGGTACTACATACAATTCTTCACATAAAGCAAGTTTGAAAAATCTAGTTGAAAGTGTAGAAGAGCACGAAGGAAAAATCTCTTCACCTTCTGACTCAGAGGAAGTGAATCAATTTGTATATGAAAAAATAGATAGCAGTTCCGATGGATCAGATGACAATACAGGAACAGGAAGACACTCATCTTATAGAGGTTATTAGTTATAAATTGTCATTTTGAACAATGTAATGTAATTATGTAAATACGTTAATGTAATTATGTAATAATATGTGCATTTTATATATTTTATTGTTTCGTTTAACTTTTCATTGACAATCGAATTGAAATTCAAATTAATTTCAATTTATAACTTGAACTTGGCTCAAAGCTCGAACTCGTTACTCGAAAACCCTACTCGAATTGGGCTCAAATTCAACTCGGACTCGAACTCGCCTCGAAAACTCGCACTCGGTACTCAACTCGTGTGGTCGTACTCGGACTCGACTCGAAAACTCGGCATCGACTCGACTCGTTTACTACTCGTACTCGGCTCGTACTCGGGCGAGTAGAGTACGAGCAGGGGTCATGCTACTCGGCCGAGTAGAGCCCGAGTACGAGCAGCGGTCGGTAGTTAAGAGTCGAGTACGAGTAGGGCAATACTCGACTCGACTCGACTCGTGTACAGCTCTATTACCAACCAAAAGGAGAGTGAGAGTGAGAGAGAGTAAGTGAGTGAGAATGGGAGGGAGTGCTTGAATTCTCAAGCTCCCATCTTTTTAACCCCCCTCTAGCCTCCTCCAGCCATCTCTTAGCCTTACAATCGTACTTGGGTCAATCATTCCCAAACATGGTACATTCAAACATCCAAGTTATTTCAAGTGCAAACTAAAGATCATGCAATCATCATTAGCATTTATACTTCATCAATCGCATCATTACTTCCCTTCTCAACCCCCCTGCTTCTCTAAGTTGCCATTGAATGTATGCTCTGTGACTTGCTAAAACACAGGATCCTATCACATTAAAACTCATGGTAGCCTAGTTCTCTTTTTAATAATATTTTTGCATCATCACATCTGTTCAAAAAACTCCTCTAGACATTCTTTGGACGTATGCTCTGTAGCTTGCCGAAATTTCGGACCTTGCCACATTATAAATCCAAGTCTGTCTAGTCTCATTTCAATATTATCATCCTACCCTTGAGACTATTTTACCACACGAAGTAGAGACCGTACATTTGTACGGGCAGAGAAGGTATCTAACACCTTCTCTCTTTGTAACTGATGTCCCTTACTCAGAATCACAAACTGCAAATTAGGAGTCAATTTAAAGCAAGAGAGTATTCAGATTCTCTAGCTTTACGTATTCTGCAGGTTCTAACAGACTGCGAGATTTCAAGTTAAGTGGCTAGTGGCGACTCCAAGTCTATAGCATCATCAATCCAAATCAGCCTAATCACCCCCACCCCCAAAAACTAACATAAATCAGTGTGGCGCCGATTTCTCAACGTTCACACACATACCATAAGAAGGTCCAAATCTGGACCACACCATTAGAAATAGTGATGAATATTATTAGAAACCTTTTTTGGCTATAAAAGTTTTGAATTAAGTTGATACTTATTTTTCATTCGTCTAAGTTTTCTTGACATTATCAATGGGTTGGATGGAAAATAAACATTACGAAATCCTTAAAATGGGCCTTTTGGAATTTTTAACGGTGAGACACTCATCCCTATACAAAACTCAGGTGGGCCATACCATCTAAAATCATGTGAAAACATATCTAAAACATATAAAAGCACTTGGTGGGGTCGACCTGAAATTTGGATGCGTATGAAACTTGGTCTGCCCCTCATCCAAGTGGGACACACATAATGGATGGGCTGGATTTGTGAACCACATCTCGGTGGCCCAACAAATGATTATGAATGTTTTAATGGAGGGTAACCCCTCTCAACTTTTGTATGTGGTTTGGCCCACAAAAGTCACGGATTGACTTGATTTTTAATACCTAGGCCCATCATGGAATGGTGCATCTGACTGATGGGGTAGATGTTCGACATGCATCACAGTGGACCTGTAACGACTCGAAAATTTCCGTGCAATGGCCCGAGTACCACCTCAGGCAGAAATCGTTTAGGATCGAATCCTTTAGAAATTTGACAAAGTTAACTAAGTGCTAAACTAAATTAGCCATGAAATCCATTTGAATTGCTTTAAATACGATCTGCAAGACCCAAAACTTGTAGAATCATTGACGCTATGTTACCCTAAAATCTAGGATCAAACTCATTACCTGACTGCTCTCGGGAGCACATTAAAACTCCGTATCAGGTCTAGACCGCACATCGGGATTCTGAATAATACGAAGTTAAGGACTTAGGACCACCTCGCTGGGCTTAACAACCATCTCAGAAATCAAATCCAGACAATGTCCCACGGCTGTTCGCTTGAGTCCGAAGCGAAGAGTGTGAAAATACTTAATTTTCTTTACAAATAAATATCTCAAATAGTAATCTAGCACGTGTCACTTGCGGATATTTTGTAAGCAACCAGACCTTCAGAATCTGACCCAAATACACCCTCGGATCAGGAAAAATTTCATAAACATATCCATGTACTTGGAATTTCAGATCAAGATCCGCTGACCGTTGAACTGAAACTGGTCCGCCACACGTGATCTGGGAATCCTACTAGAACGAAAACTTAACTCCACCTAGATCCAAGGTTGGTGAGCTTACGTCCGACCTTTGGCTCAAGGAGGCCCGCCAGAAGTCCTCCGTTGAGCTGGAAAATGGTCACTTTGGTTATAACCTAAGTATACCTTATCTATGAGTCTATTTTAGTGTGTTTTTAGGCTATATAAGGACCTTAGACCCTCTCTCTCAAAGTCATACGAATTTGAGAGAAACCCTAGAGAGAGAAGAGAGAAAAGAGAGAGAAAGTGTGAGAGAAGTGGGAGAAACTCCCTACTACTATCCCCTGCCGCTACACAAGCTGCACCAACTCATTCTCGTCGCTTTCCCGGCGAATCCGACTTCGTTTATAGGTAAGAAACCCTAACCCTAATCTGTTTTGGAATTGTGAAGGTTGTAGGTTATGAAATAACTAATCTATTTCATTCTCTAGGTTACCAAACTGCCGGATACAGAAGCTTGGCAAACCTATCTAATTTGTTACGATTCTACGATAAAAGGTGCGAACTTTAGGTGTATAGGTTATGGTTTTCAACGCTTTCAATGTCAGATAATGATAGATTCATGATCTGCATGAAATTGCACATGTACAAAGTGTTGTTTGTTTTCTGTTTCGATTAAAGATAAAGAATATGAAATTTTACATATTCTAGGTATTTGTAGAAAGTACCGTATACGTATAAATTTTGAAAATGTGTTTTCCATGATTATTTGTTGTATGAATATATTATGTATGGATAAAATACTGATTTGGCGAAAGAACTCGCCTTAATACATGTTTTGCTAATATACACTATGTATGTTGAAATAGTGTATTTTAGAAAGTACGATATATGTATAAATTTTGGAGATGTGCGTGCCATGATTATTTGCTGTATGAACATATTATATATGCGTAAATTACTTGTTTGGCGAAAAGACTCGCCCTAATACATGTTTTGCTAACATACACTATGTATGTTGAAATAGTGTATTCTAAGTGTTTGTGAAAATGCTTATGAGAGTAAGTGCTTGGATGATAGTGCCTTAGGTAGGTGTTGAGATGGGATTCTCAATTACCTTAGAGACGTATATGATTTCCTTCATGTTGGCCGTTTAATATAACCGCTTACTTATGAAATATATGTGTTTGTATTCCTGTTTATATAGTGCTTTATAACATGCATTATAACATGCTTTATGATATGCTTGTTAACATGCTTGAATTACTTTGTTTAATATACTTTACTCTACATGCTCTAAATAAGGATTGATTGAGTTTGGGACTATGATTATAATCCAGACATTCGGTACCAGACTTGCGATCATGGTTGAGATTCATTTCACCACGTGAGATGTGTTCGACGAACCCGAGTCGTACTTCGGTTGGCGATAGTGGTTGGCCACACAAAGTGCTTATGCGCTTCATATCGTTGAACTTGTTGTGCGGTCGAGCTAGCCGAGCTCGTCAAGTAACCCGATATGTCTAATGTATGTTCACTATGTTTGGACGCTACTGCTTAAACCTAGGGTACCAAACTTACCAGTGAAATCTCGTTAACTATGGTACCTCGATCCGCTAAGACTCATGAATCGGGCATGGTGGTATGGGACACCGTGGTCGAGCTGTCGGCCTACGCTGGGGCCACATGTCTCCCCGTAGTGATCAGTGAGCAACCAGACTCGTGAACCGATTATGGTTGTATGGGACACTATATTCGAGCTGTCGGCCTACACTGATTGGTGACGAGCCCTTTGTAGTGACCTCGAGCATACTCTAAATTTGCGATGAGGCGATGAGTTTTTTCGCAGTGTATAGAGTATGAACTAGGCCTGTATCAGCTTAGTGATGAACCGTTAAAAAGGTGATGGGGGAGTGGTGTAACCATTGTGCGTAACAGCCCTGGCAGCCTTTGCAGCGACCTAGAAATACACTATCGTATGAGATTAACTAGGACTGACAACCCTAGAATGGATCATGTTTGGGAATGATACAAGGGAGGTACCTTAGTTTCCCAATCCTGCTGTTTGAAATGGATTAATAATAACTCGGTAATCATGCTCATCATTGCATTGCATGTGCCTGAAAGATGTGGAACACTGAGGGATGAAAGCATGTCGAGAACGTAAGATGGTGTTGCACGAGGGAGTGTGTGGTGAGGGCATACATCATGACTGCATTCATATTTGCATTAATAAGAATAGTTAGGAGTGTTTGATTTTACTGTTTTATCATTACTGCTTGACTAAATTGATAACATGTTAACCTATGCTTTATTGTTCCACTGAGTTAGCTACTCACTCCCACGTTACGGGACGGTGTTGTACACACCAACCAGACTCTGTCGTAGGTACAGATGAGATGACGACTCATGAGGTTGAGCCGGACTATGACGAGGACCAGGACGAGTTCTCATTTATGCAGTATTCTGGTGGCTTTGACTAGACTGCCTGGATCGACGGGATTTACAGGACTTATTTCCTTAGTCGTACTTTTGACATTTTGTTCATAAAATAGATATATGTATATGGTGACTCAGATGAGTTCATACTCTGGAGATTGAGATGGTTTTGTTTCTTTTACACACATATATATACAGTTTCAGTCTTCCGCTTGCCTTTATACACTTGATCTGGAGTATGAATTACTGTTTTGGTATAATCTCACTCATGTTTATTGCTCTAACACAGACAACATTCAAACATCATTATCTATGTTGCATAAGTGATGTTTTGGAACTCGAGAGTTAAGTTACTACTCGACCCTCGAATTTCAGGGCGTTACAAGTTGGTATCAGAGCATGATTTTGATTAAACCGGACCTGAGTTATGTTCCCACTACGTACGCTGATGCCTGTTGACATAGGAGGGTGCAAGAACAATGTAGTAACAGTCTTAGTCATCCCAGTCTTGTCCAACGGCAAAGTTCACTCAAATGAACGCCGAAATTGAGTGTGTACTCAACCTTGGTCGCACAAGTCGACTTTAAAACATTCCTAGGCCATCTACTGACGAGTCTAGATCACAATCCACCCAATTTCAGTCGTTAAAAATCAGTAAGGGTCAATCTAGATCAGAAATTTCTCGAAACCATCCGATCTGGAACAGAATGGAGTCGTGGGCCTCCCCACTTAAATCTATAGGGACCCAGGGTAGAACCAAGGTGTATTTGGGACCTTGGGAGGTTGGGGAACACCACCCAACCGCGGCGGTAGCACACCGGGCAAAGCAGACCGCGGCGAAACCGCGGTCACCGCGGTAGGCTGCGGTCGGGTTGGCCCACTAGGGTTAGGTCGGGCCTGTCATAGTCAGCCCGACCCCTACACACATTTGGTGCGTGCAAAATTTTCAGGGGGCCCCTATTTCTCTCCGGTTGGAGCCTCACTTCTCATTTCACCCTTCCAAGCCCTCCAAACTGCTGCCTCTCTCTCAACTCTCCCTTTCAATCATCAAAAATCTCATTTTCGGTCACAACCCACCCCTCTCCTTCGTTCACAGCAACCCTACCTCCCTATCCTCTCTATTTCTCTCTCATTTCAGCCCATACACTCCCCATTTTGTCTCAAAATCGTGCACACCCCCTACCCCACTTCATTTCTTCTTCTTTCTTCTTAAACCTTGGTCGTGTGGGACTCTACAACTGCTGTTAAGACCCAAATTCGTGGTGAAGCAAGGAGAGCAGCCCTTTCTCTCTCTTATCGTCACTTTCCATGGCTTTCTTCGCCATTATTTCGGCCATTTTCTCCGTCTCCGTCGTTCTTTCTCTTATGGGAAAGAGGAAGACCGCTGCAGATGAAGCTGGGCCTAGCCGTCCAACCCGTTCAAGGAGAGAAGTGGACGATGAAACCAGCCCTAGCACAGTTCGGGAGTTTAGGTCGAAGCGAGACCTAGATCCCCAACATTCGATCAGAAATGCTTTTCCGATAGGCTTCGAATACAGTCGTTTTGCTGGTCGTAAGATTGTGTTTGAAGCTCACGTGGATGAGAGAATGTTTGGGCTACACCCGATGATGGACCACTTGGTGGACATTGAATGAGGTTCTATATTTGAAGGTGAGTCTCCTGCATGTGAGAACACGGTTCGTGCCTTCTACGCCCATATCATAGACCCATCGTTGGAGCCTCTTCAGTTCACGGTCTCTGTGAGGAGCATAAGGCGCACAATTACTGTGGCTGAGATGGCTGAGGTCATGAAGATCCCACGTGGTGAAGTGCTTCCTAATGACAACTTCTCCAGGAGTGCACGAGAAAGGGATCGCCGTACGCGATACCTTTGTGGTCGACGGGTTTCTTGGACGCGAGGAAACTGTCTTGCGGCGTCGAAGTTGACAGAAGACTTCCGTTTGCTCACCACATTTTCACATATAATGTGTATCCATGGTGGGGTAACCGTATGGAGTGTACTCGGTTGATGGTGGACTTCCTATACAGGATGGGACAAGGGGATAACTTATGTCTGCCTACATTCGTCCTATTTCAGATAGTTCAGGTCGTTTGATCTGTCAGGAACGACCTCTCGCTCCCATTTGGCCGCCTAATATGCAGGATGGCTCGTGATGTCGGCTATAGGCTGAACATGGAAGACCTTGCACCAGTCCGGGTCATAAACGAGGCCACGCTTAACAATATGAAGATCGGCCCTCGACAACGGAAAGCCCGACTCGGCGAGTCTGGAGATGAGTCGAATAGCGCAGGCGAGGAGAGTGTTGACCTCGAGGCAGGAAGCGAAGAAGGAATCGGTGATGAGATACAGGAAGAGGAAGATGAGGCTCAGGATACTGAGGAGAGCTCTCCTCCTGGAGCACCAGAGCCGGACGCTGCTCAGGCAGCGAGTGATGCTCGTATGGTTCGTATTGAGGAGAACCAGGCCGCCCTGCGGCAAGAGATTAGACAGGTTCGGGCTGAGCTTGGTGAGACCCGAGCCAAGCTTGAGGTGACCGAAGCCTACATGAAGAGAAGTTTTAAGAAGGTGTCTCGCACATTAAAGACTATCCTGTACTGTGTATAGGACAAGGATGCTCCTCCTCCATCACTTGATTCGGATGCCTAGCCATCCATACTGTTATTTGTAGTTTATTTTTGCTTACCGCATTAGGCGGTTTATTTTATTTTTTTGTTGATGAATGTAGTAATTAGTAGTATGTTTTTGTAGTAGTTGAAGCTTGGTTGTATTTGCTCCCCTGCATCTTCTGTCATGATTCATGTAACTCTATATTCCATGTATTATGACAATTTTGATAATGAAATGCATACAACCTCTTTTGTCATGAAGTGTGTGGAATGCTTAAGTGGTGATGTATTGTGTTGTCATGCTTTATCTCACATGCGATGTGCCCTATATTGTATAGGGCATGCCACGGAGATCTGCGAGGAGCATGGCACCCCTCTTGCTCACTGACTCAATGGATCAGACTCCTTCCCGTAGGGGTGGTCCTATGGGCCCGGGTTCTGGCTCTGATCAGCCTTCTGCTGGTCCTACTGGTGGTTTGCCACCTTATACGCCCCCAGTTCGCGAGCAGAACCGGGCATTCTCTTCGACACAGTATGAACCGCAGGCTGCTCCACCTACTGACAGGTTTGAGCAGATGATGATGTTGATACAGCAGCAGCACCAGCCGCTTCTTGTGGTCTTATCATCTCAGGGTGGGAGTGTGACTCCACCTCCGATATCTGCACGTCCTACCGAGACTGCCGAGCCTCCTGCTCAGTTTGAGGATGTGCCTCTGGCCACACCTGTTGCATACTCTATGGGAGACGTGGGAACTCACGGTCTACTCGAGCGATTCCAGCGCTTGAGGCCTTCGACGTTTATGGGTTCTCATAGACCCGAGGAGGCTGAGTACTGGTTGGACCACGTCTCGAAGATACTGAGGATACTGCATTGTTCTTAGGCTGAACAGGTTGAGTTGGCCGCCTTCATATTCGAGAAGGAGGCTAGCTTATGGTGGGACAGTATACTGCGGACCGTTGCAGTGGGATATGTGTGCACCTGGGCAGCATTTGATTTCCGCTTCCACGAAAAATATTACCCTCAAGCCTATCGACACGAAAGGGAGAATGAGTTTCTGCGCCTCAGACAGGGAGGCATGACAGTTATAGAGTATGAGCATCGCTTTACAGAGTTGGGCTACTTTGTCCCAACTATACTAGCTGATGAGCTGATGCGGATTCGACGCTTCACTTAGGGATTGCGACCTGACATCCGGTCGAAGATGTGCTGTGTCCGCATACCAACTTATGTGGAGTTGATTCATATGTCCATCCAGGTAGAGCAGGATGCGGACCGCTTGACACGCTCCAGTGGTGCTATGATTACGAGACCGCAACCAGAGGTTCAGGGCAGCCTTTCCTAGGCAAGAGGCCTCGTGCTGACTCGCCTCCCAGAATCGCAGTGCCAGTGGCTCCGATGAGGCGCCCTATTGTGACCTATACGTACTGCGGGAAACAGGGTCATCCTGTTGGGAGTTGTTTTGTGCGGATGAAGGATAACGGGTTCTCTCTACCGCAGATGATTGGTCGTTCTCGTCCACAGGCTCTATTAGCTCCACCTCTACGAACTGCCCCTTCTCATCCTTCCTTCCGACCTCCTGCATCTTATTTCAGGCCGCCTCAACAGCCCATGGTTCCACAGCCGAACCGATCACAGCAGGCTCGAGTGCATGCACTTGTAACTGAGGCTCCTGAGACATCAATTACGGCCCCGATGGCTTTTGAAGGTACGGCCCACATTCAAGGTACTTCCGTTTCCTTGTTGGTGGACACTGGGTCCACTACTTCTATTATTTCATGTGAGGCAGTTAAGCGTCTAGCTTTACATACTACTCCCACGAAGGGAATGAGACTCACTACGACTACTGGAACTTTTTCAGATGTCACACGGGTGTGAGGGTTGCTTCGTAGATTTGGATAGCAGAACAGTGTTCGTCGACCTCATTGTTGCTCCACTATGGTACTACGACATTATCCTCTGTATGGACTGACTCACCGAGATGAAGCAGAGATTGATTGTGATACTAGGATTGTGACAGCCAACGGACCTGATGGCACGGTCTTTACTTTTCCAGTGTAGGTTAGTTGGTCATGTCACCTTGGATGTTACGCTACCCTATTAGAGCATGTTGATGGTCTGACGTTGGGAAATACCCCTACGGTTCGGGATTTTGCAGGTGTGTTTGCGACGATTCCTAGTTTGCCTCCTCGGCGCGAGATTGACTTCACCATTGATCTTACGCCTGGTGCGACACTTATCTCATTGCCGACGTATCGCATACCTCCATGTGAGATGGAGGAACTGCGGAAACAGATTGATGAGCTAGTAGAGAAGGGCTTTATACGGCCTAGTGTGTCTTCCTGGGGTGCACCTGTACTATTTGTGAAGAAGAAAGATGGCTCACTACGGTTGTGTATTGATTACCGTAAGTTAAACCAGGTCACTGTGAAGAACAAGTATCTTTTGCCCAGGATAAATGATCTGTTTGATCAGTTAAAGGGGGCAAAATATTTCTCGAAGATCGACTTGCAGTCAGGGTACCACCAGTTGCGCGTCAGAGATGAAGACATGCAGAAGACAGCTTTCATGACATATTTTGGGCATTACGAGTTCCTGGTGATGTCGTTCGGTCTTACGAATGCACCGGCCGTGTTCATAGACTTGATGAACAGGGTATTTCAGCCATTCTTATACCAATTCGTCATCGTATTCATTGATGGCATCCTGATATATTCCACGAATCGGGAAGAGCACGAGGTGCACCTGAGAGCGGTGTTGGATACTTTGAGGAAGAACCAGTTGTTCACGCAGTATAAGAAGTGCGACTTCTGGTAAGAAGAAGTCAAGTTCCTGAGACATGTGGTGTCCAAGGATGGAATAGCTATGGACCTTGCTAAGGTAGTCGTGGTTCAGGATTAGAAGCAGCCTGGCTTGGTTACCGAGGTGAGGAGTTTTCTTGGCCTGACAGGGTATTATCGACGCTTCATTCAAGACTTCTCGAAGATTGTCAGGCCGTTATCACAGTTGACGCGTAAAGATTTGAAGTTCGCCTGGAATGAGAAGGCAGAAGCAGCTTTTCAGGAGCTGAATGACAGACTGACGTCCGTCCTTGTGCTAGTATTGTCAGAGCAAGGGGTTAAGTACACGATATACACTGACGCATCTCGCGTTGGTTTGGGTTGTGTCCTTATGCAGAAGGACAAGGTGATTGTGTATGCCTCGAGATAATTAAGGAAGCACGAGGAGAATTACCCTATACACGACCTTGAGTTAGCAGCTATCATCTTTGCATTGAAGCTCTGGAGACATTACCTCTACGGAAAGGAGTTCGAGCTTTTCTGCGACCACGAGAGTCTTAAGTATATATTCACACAGCGAGACTTGAATATGAGACAGCGCACATGGATGAAAACCTTGAAGGACTTCAAGTTCGAGGTCTCCTACCATCCTGGCAAGGCCAACCTTGTGGTGGATGCGTTGAGCCGCAAGAAGGTTATTGCATTTGCGGCTCCGCTGATGATAATAGAGTGGGATATGCTAGAGTTCATATGGGACTTCGAGCAGAAACTCACCGTGGAGGAGTCATTTGAGTGTGTCGCGCACGTTCAGGTGCGGTCACTTATTAATATAGGATCATCGAGGCCCAGAAGGGCAATGAGCGGTTGTCTGAGCTTCGAGAGCAAGCTAGCGACGTCGAGGACTCCGAGTGAAGAGTTGGCGCAGATAGGGGTTTACAATACCGTGGCCGCTTATGCGTTCCTGATGTTCATGACTTACGACAGGAGCTCCTCGACATTGCCCACAAATCGAAGCTTGCGATGCACCCTAGTAGCACGAAGATGTACCAGGATATGAACGGTCTTATTGGTGGGACGGCATGAAGACCCACATAGTAGAGTATGTTTCTCGTTGTCTGACGTGTCAGCAGGTCAAGGTAGAACATCGCCGACCTCCTGGACTGCTTCAACCCATGCCCATAGCTGAATGGAAGTGGGACTTCATTTCCATAGATTTCATATCGGGGCTGCAGAAGACGAGGAAGGGACATGATTCCATTTGGGTGATTGTGGACCGGTTGACCAAATCGGCCCATTTTCTCCCTATCAGAGTCACGAACTCTACAAACGAGCTGGCTAGGCTGTACATCAGAGAGATTGTGCGTCTGTATGGAGTTTCCCTGGAGATCGTGTCGGACAGAGATGCGTGGTTCACGTCTATCTTCTGGACTCGTATTTAGGAAGCGATGGGTGTGAAATTGAAGTTCAGTACTGCGTTTCACCCTCAGACCGACGGGCAGACAGAGCGGGTGAACTAGATTTTGGAGGATATGTTGCGGGCCTGTGTCTTGGACTTCAAGGACAGTTGGGATGACTGTCTTCCTTAAGCAGAGTTCGCGTACAACAATAGCTTCCAGGCGAGTATTGGCATGGTTCCATATGAGGCCTTGTATGGTCGTCCTTGCAGAGAGCCGCATTGCTGGGCTGAAGTTGGTGAGCGTAGTTTGATTGGGCCGGAATTGGTACAGGCGACCTCGGAGAAGATCGACATTATCAGGCGTCAACTTCTTACAGCGCAGAGCAGACAGAAGAGTTACGCCGATACGATGTGACGACCGCTTGAGTTCGAGGTCGGAGATCATGTATTCCTCAGAGTTTCCCCTATGAAGGGAGTCCTTCGGTTTGGGAAGAAGGGGAAGCTCACACCGAGGTTCATCGGTCCATTTCAGATCCTTGATCGAGTGGGTGCTGTGGCATATCGTCTCGCTTTACCCACACCACTTGCAGCTGTACATTTCGTATTTCATGTATCCATGCTGAAGAAGTACGTTCCTGATCCTTCACACATTATCAGCTAGGAGCAGGTACAGTTGAGCGAGGATGCTACATATGAGCTGTGCCCGACACGTATCCTTAATAGAAAGGAGCAGGTACTGCGTAACAAGGTGATTCCACTCGTGAAGGTACTGTGGACACATCATACAGAGGAGGAAGCTACCTGGGAGACAGAACCCGAGATCCGAAAGAACTACCCTCAGCTCCTCGAGGAGTACGAAAAGGTACTAATTTCGAGGACGAAATTTTTCATTAAGGGGGGTAGATTATAACGACTCAAAATTTTCATGCAATGGTACGAGTACCACCTCAGGCAGAAATCATTTAGGATCAAATCCTTTAGAAATTTGATAAAGTTAACTAGTGTTAAACTAGATTAGCCATGAAATTCGTTTGAATCGCTTTAAATACGATCTGCAAGACCCAAAACTTGTAGAATTATTGACGCTAGGTTACCCTAAAATCTAGGATCAAACTCATTACCCGACTGCTCTCGAGAGCACATTGAAACTCCGTATCAGGTCTAGACCGCACATCGGAAGTCCGAATAATACGAAGTTAAGGACTTAGGACCGCCTCGCTGGGCTTGACAACCATCTCAGAAATCAAATCCAGACAGTGTCCCACGACTGTTCGCTTGAGTCCGGAACGAGGAGTGTGAAAATACTTGATTTTCTTTACAAATAAATATCTCAAATAGTAATTTGGCACGTGTCACTTGCGGAAATTTTGTAAGCAACCAGACCGTCAGAATCTGACCCAAATACACCCTCGGATCAGGAAACAATTCATAAACATATCCATGTACTTGGAATTTCAGATTGAGATCCGCTGACCGTTGAACTGAAACTGGTCCGCCACACGTGATCTGGGAATCCTACTGGAACAAAAACTTAACTCTACCTAGATCTAAGGTTAGTGAGCTTAAGTCCGACCTTTGGTTTAAGGAGGCCTGCCAGAAGTCCTTCGTTGAGCTAGAAAATGGTCACTTGTAACGCCCTGAAATTCGGGGGTCGAGTATGAACTCAACACCCGAGTTCCAACGCATCACTTATGCAACATACACAATGCCAGTTAAATGTTGTCTGAGTTAGCGCAATAAACATGAATG
Source organism: Magnolia officinalis (assembly GCA_021015155.1). Classification (NCBI taxonomy): domain Eukaryota; kingdom Viridiplantae; phylum Streptophyta; class Magnoliopsida; order Magnoliales; family Magnoliaceae; genus Magnolia; species Magnolia officinalis. The sequence goes on from JAJHSJ010000789.1 coordinate 35,244, forward strand.
AGATTAAACCAAAACAGTAATTCATACTCCAGTTCAATTACATTTAAAAACAGCGGAAGACTGAAATTTTCATTCAAGTATGTAAAGTAACAAAATTTTCTGAACTCCAGAGTATGAGTACTAGCTGAGCACCAATATACATGTAAAGTTTGTAAATCAAAACCCAAAATACATCCTCAAAAGAGGCCCCGAGAGTCCCGCGATGCAGCCGACCTAGGCGTAGCCGTCAGAATACTGCATGAAAGAGAACTCCTCCTGGTCCTCATCAACGTCGGGCTTTGGCTCCTGAACCAAGGCGCCCTCTAACCCTGCAACAGAGTCTGGTTGGTGTGTACAACACCGTCCCGCAACGTGGGAGTGAGTAGCTAACTCAGTGGAACAATAATGCATAAGTTAACATGTTATCAAATCAATCAAACGGTAATGATAAAGCAGTACAAATCAAGCATTTCTAACTACTCTTATTAAATGCATAAATGATATGACATGATGCTGTACGCCCTTGCCAAACCACCCTCAAGCGACATCATCTTACGTTCGCGAATGCTTAACTCCCTCAGTGCGCCACATCTACAAAGCACATGCGATGCGATGATGCTCGTGATTGCCAAGTTATTATTAGTCCATTTCAATCAGCAGTATTGGGAAACTAAGGTACCTCCCTTGTATCATTCCCAACATGATCCATTCTAGGGTCGTCAATCCTAGTTATTCTCATACGATGTTATGGTTTGAGAAGCTTAGTGATGGCATCGCAAAAGGTTCGTCACCCGTCAGCGCGGATACAGATCTCACCGTATGCGGCTCAATTGCTGGCTGTCAGCTCGAGTACAGGTCTCACCGTACTCGGCTCAATCACTAGCCGTCAGCTCAAGTACAGGTCTCACCATACTCGGCTCAACTCACACTCTAGTTACTGTGAAAGGCTCGTGGCCAATCACAGATACTTAAAGTATACTCGATGATACCACGGAGGACTCGTCGCCCGTCAGCACGAGCACAGATCTCACCGTACTCGGCTCTCGCCGAAGTATCGACAGCTCGAATACAGTGTCCCATACCACCGTATTCGGCTCACGAGATAGTTGCGCAATGGTCACTACGGGGAGGCACATGGCCCCAGCATAGGCCGACAGCTCGACCACGGTGTCCCATACCACCATGCCCGGCTCATGCGTCTTAGCGGATCTAGGTACCATGGTTAAACGGGAATCACCACTGGTAAGTTTAGTACCCTAGGTTCAAGCAGTAGCGACCAAACAAGGTGAACACACGACTACACTTCGGTTAAATTGGCGAGCCTGACTAGCTCGAGCGCACCACAAGTTGAGCGATATGGAGCGCAAAAGCACTCCGCGTGGCCAACCACTATCGCCAACCGAAGTACGACTCGGGTTCGCCGGACCCGTCCTTTGTGGCGACATGAATCTCAGCCACAATCACAAGTCTGGTACCGAGTGTTTGAACTATAAACATAGTCCCAAACTCAAACAGTTTTCATCGCTAGCATGTGAAGTAAGCATGGTAAACAAGCAATACAAGCATGTTAGTCGGCATGTTTAAAGCATAAAGTAAGACATGAAGTAAAGCATGTTACAAAGCATGTTGAGAAGCATGTTATAAAGCATATTGTAATGCATGTAATAAAGCACTATCCCCATAGGGATAGAATTGTGTGTGCAATACAATTAAGTGGTTGCGGTGAACCACCGCATGGAGGGGGTCCTACATGTCTCTAAGGGAGTTGGAGAACCCATATCAGCGCCTATCTAAGGCACTAGTACATACACATGTACACATACATGCACTTATACAAACGCTTAGAATACACGTTTCCAACATACGTGACGTATGTTAGGCAAGTCCGTGATTGGGCTGTCCCTAAGCCTCGAGAGTATTTTTCCGTGTATATCATAGTCATACGGCAAATAATCATCACAATTATATTTCCAAAATCCGCACGTATGCGGGATTTCCGGAATACACAATTTCAACATACATGACATTTACAGATGAACATGTATATACGCGATCTCTTTCGCCAAACTAGTATTTTATCCACACATGATATAATCAAACATTAATAAACATGTCAAACATTTTCTCAACAAAAATACGTATACGGTATTTCTACGTATATCAAGAGTATGTAAAATTCCATATTCTTTATCGCTAATCGAAACAGGAAACGGAAAGCACTTTGTACATGTGCATTTGCATGCAGATCATGAATCTATCATTATCTGACATTGAAAGCGTTGAAAACCGTAACTTATACGCTTAAAGTCCTCACCTCAGCCCTTGGAATTCCAACGAACCAGCAAGAAGGTTGGTGCTTCCGTATACGGGAGTTTCTTAGCCTAAAGAGCGCATTCGATTAGTCTTTTCCTTAACCTATCACTAATCAGGCTCAAATCAGACCTAGGGTTAGGGTTTCTTACCTTCAAATGGGGTGGAAACCGCCGGGAAATCTCTTGGAATAGAGCGGTGTAGGCCGTGGGAGAAGTGGAAGCAGCAGGAGGAAGATCGGCTTCGATCTCCACAAGTTTCTCTCTCTTTTCTCTCTTTCTCTCTTAGGGTTTGAACCCAAATTCGTATGGCTGTGAGAGGGGCTGTTCTAAGCCCCTTTTATAGCCAAAACCTCCCCAAACAGACTCAGGTTCAAGGGTGACTGCTTACATAGGCATTTCGCCACTTCCAAGCTCAAAAGGGGTGTTCTGGTGGCCCTCTTTGAGCCAAACGTCAGACTTAAGCTCACCCACTGCGGATCTACGTGGGATTACATTTTCGGCTCGATCGGATTCCCAGATCTCACGTGGCGGACCACTTTCAGTTCAACGGTCCGTGGGCCACGATCGGAATTTCTGAGTACATGTAAATGTTCCTGAAATTTTTCTTAATCCGAGGGTGTAATTTGGTCTGATTCCGACGGTCAGGTTGCTTAATACTGACGCGCAACCGAAAGGTGCCAGATCACTATTCCAGATATTTTCTCTTGGATGGAAATAGTGTTTTTCACACTCCCTCGCTCCGGAGTGAAAATAATGGCCGTGGGACATCGGAATCATCTGATTTTTGAGATGATTGTCAAGCCCAGTGGGGCGGTCCTGGTTCCTTAGTTTCGTGTTAATCGGACTCCCGATGTGCGATCTAGACCTCATACGAAGTTTCGTTTCAGTCCCGAGAGCAGACGGGTAATGAGTTTGGCTCTAGACTTTAGGATAACCTAGAGTCACCAATTCTGCAGGTTTTGGGTCTTGTAGATCGTATTTAAAGCGATCCCAACGGATTTCATGATTTACCGAGTTTAGTACTTAGTTAACTTTGTTAAATTTCTAAAGGATTTAATCCTATGTGATTTCTGGTCGAGGTGGTACTCGGCCCAATGTACGGAAATTTTCAAGTCGTTACATCACTTTGGTTATAACCTAAGTATATCTTGTCCATGAGTCTATTTTAGTGTGTTTTTAGGCTATATAAGGACCTTAGAACCCTTTCTCTCACAGCCATACGAATTTGAGAGAAACCCTAGAGAGAGAAGATTGAAAAGAGAGAGAAAGTGTGAGAGAAGTGGGAGAAACTCCCTACTACTATCCCTTGCCGCTACACAAGCTGCACCAACCCATTCTCGTCGCTTTCCCAGCGAATCCGACTTCATTTCTAGGTAAGAAACCCTAACCCTAATCTGTTTTGGAATTGTGAAGGTTGTAGGTTATGAAATAGCTAACCTATTTCATTCTCTAGGTTACCAAACTGCCGGATACGGAAGCTTATCAAACCTATCTGATTTGTTACGATTCTACGATAAAAGGTGCGGACTTTAGGATAGGTTATGGTTTTCAACGCTTTCAATGTCAGATAATGATAGATTCATGATCTGCATGCAATTGCACATGTACAAAGTGCTGTTTGTTTTCCGTTTCGATTAAAGATAAAGAATATGGAATTTTTCATATTCTAGGTATTTGTAGAAAGTACCGTATACGTATAAATTTTAGAAATGTATTTGTCATGATTATTTGTTGTATGAATATATTATGTATGGATAAAATACTGATTTGGCGAAAGGACTCGCCTTAATACATGTTTTCCTAATATACACTATGTATGTTGAAATAGTGTATTTTAGAAAGTACGGTATACGTATAAATTTTGGAGATGTGTTTGCTATGATTATTTGCTGTATGAACATATTATATATGTGTAAATTACTTGTTTGGCGAAAGGACTCGCCCTAACACATGTTTTCCTAACATACACTATGTATGTTGAAATAGTGTATTCTAAGTGTTTGTGAAAATGCTTGTGAGAGTAAGTGCTTGGATGATAGTGCCTTAGGTAGATGTTGAGATGGGATTCTCAATTACCTTAGAGACGTATATGATTTCCTTCATGTTGGCCGTTTAATGTAACCGCTTACTTATGAAATATATGTGTTTGTATTCCTGTTTATATAGTGCTTTATAACATGCTTTATAACATGCTTTATGATATGCTTGTTAACATGCTTGAATTACTTTGTTTAATATGCTTTACTCTACATGCTATAAATAAGGATTGATTGAGTTTGGGACTATGATTATAGTCCAGACATTCGGTACCAGACTTGAGATCGTGGTTGAGATTCATTTCGTCACGTGAGATGTGTTCGACGAACCCAAGTCGTACTTCGGTTGGCGATAGTGGTTGGCCACACGAAGTGCTTATGCGCTTCATATCGTTCAACTTGTTGTGCGCTCGAGCTAGCCAAGCTCATCAAGTAACCTGATATGTCTAATGTATGTTCACCATATTTGGACGCTACTTGCTTGAATCTAGGGTACCAAACTTACCACTGAAATCCCGTTAACCATGGTACCTCGATCCACTAAGACTCATGAGCCGGGCATGGTGGTATGGGACACTGTGGTCGAGCTGTCGGCCTACGCTGGGGCCACGTGTCTTCCCGTAGTGATTAGTGAGCAACCAGACTCGTGAGCCGATTATGCTGGTATGAGACACTATATTCGAGCTGTCGGCCTACACTGATTGGTGACGAGCCCTTTGTAGTGACCTTGAGCATACTTTAAATTTGCGGTGAAACGACGAGTTTTGTCGCAGTATATAGAGTATGAACTAGGCCTGTATCAGCTTAGTGATGAACCGTTAAAAATGTGATGGGGGAGTGGTGTAACCATTGTGCGTAATAGCCCTGGCAGCCTTTGCAGCGACCTAGAAATACACTATCTTATGAGATTAACTAGGACTGACGACCCTAGAATGGATCATGTTTAGGAATGATACAAGGGAGGTACCTTAGTTTCCCAATCCTGCTGTTTGAAATTGACTAATATAACTCAGTAATCATGCTCATCATCGCATTGCATGTGCCTGGAAGATGTGGAGCACTGAGGGATGAAAGCATGTCGTGAACGTAAGATGGTGTCGCACGAGGGAGTGTGTGGTGAGGGCATACATCATGACTGCATTCATACTTGCATTAATAAGAGTAGTTAGGAGTGTTTGATTTTACTGCTTTATCATTACTGCTTGACTGAATTGAAAACATGTTAACCTATGTTTTATTGTTCCACTGAGTTAGCTACTCACTCCCACATTACAGGACGGTGTTGTACACACCAACCAGACTCTGTCTTAGGTACAGATGAGATGACGACTCATGAGGTTGAGCCGGACTATGACGAGGACTAGGACGAGTTCTCATTTATGCAGTATTCTGGTGGCTTTGACTAGACTGCCTGGATCGACGGGATTTACAGGACTTATTTCCTTAGTCATACTTTTGACATTTTGTTCATAAAACAGATATATGTATATGGTGACTCAGATGGGTTCATACTCTGGAGATTGAGATGGTTTTGTTTCTTTTACATACATATATATACAGTTTCAGTCTTCCGCTTGCCTTTATACACTTGATCTGGAGTATGAATTACTGTTTTGGTATAATCTCACTCATGTTTATTGCTCTAACACAGACAACATTCAATCATCATTATCTATGTTGCATAAGTGATGTTTTGAAACTTGAGAGTTGAGTTACTACTCGACCCTTAAATTTCAGGGCGTTACAGGACCCACATAGCTCGACCTCATGGGAAGTTCCCATGAGCTCGACCTTATAGAACCTTTTCCCAACATACATTAAATTAAATCAAACTAAATTGTGGGACCCACAGTGGTAAGTCAGACCCTTAAAATCTAATTAGTTGGACAATTTTAACCTTTGATTTGCGAACATTTTTATTTGTAAAAATAGTTTATTTATTTTTTAGTACGCATTTACAAAATATATTTTATAAAAAAATTCTTAATAAATAATTTTAGAAAAATCTTTATTATATTAATAATGCACTTCCTAGATGGCCTGGAACATGCTAACGCTAACACCCGACAGGTCGAACAGTGGATCCTATGTTAAATTTACTTAATGCGGAATGGCTGAAGGATTTCACTTTGCATTGTATATGGAGATCTAAAGAAGTGAATGACTTATCTTGTTGTGATGTCATTGTTGTAGATAGGGATGTTGAGGTTTTCCTTTCCTGACACCCTTTAGAGAAGCTGTGATGGAGCTGTAACTTCTATTGGTGGTGTTGGATTGGGGACCCAACCCTTGTTAATATAGGTGATAGGGGTGAAGACTTTGAAACCCATTAAACTCCTCTCCCCAAGGCTCCACACGAATTAGTAATCCTAGTTCATCTAAATCACTGTGTGTATCACAATTGTAGCACTCTACCACTTACACGAATTTCTAAATGTATCACAACTTAGCGGGGCCCACCGGTAATACACGATCACATTATCCAACCCTTAAGACAATCCAGACCGTTGATCAATAAGGCCCACCTTATAAAATTCTTACATTCTCTCACTTGGGACATATTTGATCAATATCAATGATTAATCTTTTGAAATATTTTGAAAAACATGTTTTGATTTAAAGAAACATCCAAATGGTTAACTGATTACATTGTTAGATAATATGGGTAGTGCTATGACAATCCAGTCCATCAAGATCGTCAGTATCGAATCGCGGTAGTCATCACGACATTTAATCTAAGCGAAGTGAGGCTAAGCACGGTCACAAATACTAGTAGTCTTGACTACATAGATTTGTAAATAGGAAGTGTGGTATATGGATTACACACGTAATGTGATGATGTGTGTCTATCCTTAAGAGGTCCTGAAGCTTTCAAATGTCTTCAATGATACATAACTATATTTCTACTTAATCAAATTATATTGCACATACTTAGAGATAAACAGAAATTAACTTTATATCAGAATCATCAAATAACTTTATTAAATGAGATCACTTTAATGTCTATGAAAATAAAACACGTTCAACTCCCACTAAATGAAAATATCTGTGGGACTAATGACTCTCATGGATGTTATATGCTCCTAAAATGGCGTGATAGGGAGACCTTAAGTGAGCGGATCCGCAATCATCTGCTTAGTGCCAATGAACTCCACAGACACTTAACGATTCTAAACTCTTTCCTTTACAACATGATACTTGATGTCGATATGCCTCGACTTTGATGAGTATTTGTTGTTACTAGATAAGGAAATCGTAGTTGAATTATCGTAAAATATTCCTAATGGTTTCGGGATATGCTCCAGTACCCGCAAACCAGAGAAGAAACGTTGTAACCACAATGCCTAATTAGATGTCTCATGATAAGTAATTAATTCAGCTTCCATGGTGGATGAGGTTGTAGTTGACTATTTCCCCCACAATCATCATGAAGATGTAGCCTGAAGTGGACTTCTTAATATCAACGCAGCCAACATAATCTGCGTCTGAGTATCTAACCAACTCCAAATGGTTAGATCTCCTATAGGTAAGTCCGAAGTCCTTTATTCTATATAGGTAGTATAATACTATCTTTGCAGCTATGCAATGCTGCGTTCCTGGATTAGATAGATACATGCCCAACATTCCAATAGCAAAGGCAATATTCGGCCGCGTGTAGACTTGAGCATACATGATGCTCCCTACTTCTGACGTGTACGAAAATTCTTTCATTCGATTCTTTTTCAAATCATTCTTGGGACACTGGAATTGGCATAACTGAATTTATCACCCTTTACAATGGGTGACTGTCCAGGAGCACAATTTTTCATGTCATACCTTTCGAGTATCCTAGTAACGTATGCCCTCTGTGACAAGCTGAGTAGTCCACGAGATCTGTCACGACAAATCTCAATGCCAATGACATAAGAGACTTCGCCAATGTCCTCCATTTCAAATCTTTGAGATAAGAATTTCTTGGTGTTGCTCAACATCCTGATGTCACTGTTAACTAACAGAATGTCATCAACATACAAAATCATCATAATAAACTTACTCCCACTGATTTTAATGCAGATACATTCATCTACAGTGTTTTCTACAAAGCCATATGAAGAAATTACTTCATGAAACTTTAGGTACCATTGTCGTGATACCTGTTTCAACCCATAGATGGATTTCTTTATTTTACAAATTAAATGTTATAATCCATGGGCTATAAAACCTCCGGGTTGTAACAAATATACATTCTCATTCATATCCCCATTGAGAAATATTGTCATTACATCCATCTGATGTAACTCTAAATTCATATGAGCTATAAGGGTCATTATGATCCTGAATGAGTCTTTCTTAATTACTAGTGATAAAGTCTACTTAAAGTCAATGCCCTCACGCTGATTAAAACCCTTGGCGACAAGTTTGGCTTTATATCTTTCGACATTACCCTTAGAGTCCCGCTTGGTTTTAAATATCCATTTACAACCAATCGGCCTTATTCCAGAGGGTAACTCAACAAGATCTCATACTTTATCGTCCCTCATGGACTTTAACTTATCTTTTCATGGCACCAAACCAACGAGAACGATCAATACTTTGTTTGACTTGTGCAAAGGATTCACGATCATTTTTCATCCCAATGTCAAACTCATGTTCCTGTAAGTATACGATGTAATCATCTCGATTTACAGGTCTTCTCTCTCTTTCGGATCTTCTTTATGGTTCAGCTTGTTGGGTGTGATTTTGATTTTTTTCATTAGTGGGTTGTAGGTGAGGTTTAACGTGGTGTTCTACAGTAACTGTAGGGTCAACCGTAGCATTTATATCCACGTGATCTTGAGTGACTATGACCGGAGTCACAGTCATTTCTTCCTCAAATACAAAGTTTCTAATGTTCATGCTCCCACTATTTTCAGTGTCTTCAATAAATCTGGCATTTGCAGTCTCAACAATCCTGATAGAGTAGGAAAGACAGTAGAATCGATAACGTTTTGACCTTAAAAAAATAACTTATGGTTCTAGGATCGAGCTTCCATTCATGCGAGTTATAAAATTTAGCCTTAGCAGGACATCCCCAAACATGTAGATATCGGAGACTTGATTTTCTCTCATTCCACAACTTAAAAGGGATTTTACTTACAGCCTTGTTAGGAACCTTATTAAGGATATGAACCGCAGTTTTAATCGCATCTCCCCATAGAGATTATGGCAATATCAAATTGCTAACCATGCTTCGCACCATATCCATAAGAATACGATTACGCCTTTTAGCCACATCATTCTGCTCTAGAGTACCAGGCATAGTGTACTGGGCGACAATACCACAATCTTATAGGTATCTAGCAAATAGTCCACCTAGATTGCGACATGATTCGATATATCTACCATAGTATTCGCCACCATGGTCAGATCTGACAACTTTAATCCTTTTATCAAGTTGATTTTCAACTTCGGTCTTAAAGATTTTAAAAGCATCCAGGGTATCTGATTTCTCACCGATAAGGTAGAGGTACCCAAAACGAGAGTAGTCATCTATGAAAGTAATAAAATATTTGTGTCCACTCCAGGATGCTGTAGGGAATAGTCTACAAATGTCTGTATGTATCACCTTTAAGTGTCCTATACTCCTTGCACCTTTCTTTCTGGTTCTAATCCGTTTTCCTTTTATGCAATCAATGAACACTTTATAGTCGGAGAAATCTAGAGAATGAAGAATTCCTTCTCGCATAAGCATGTCTAATATTTCACGAGATATATGATACAATTGCATGTGCCATAACATGGAAGAATTCTCATAGTATAATCTACGTTTAGATCATACTTTATTTCCATACAAGCTATTAACATTATAGACGTGTGAGGCAATCAAGTCTAGCCGGTATAGGTTGTTCACCATAAAGCCGGTGCCATCTTTAATCGAATGAAGGTAAATACTAAATCCTTTATTCTCAAATTGGAATGAATATCTCAATTTATCCAAACGAGAAATGGAGACTAGATTGCACCTTGTAGAAGGCACACAAAATGTATCTACCAAATCCAATAAATAACTAGACTTTAACCTAAGCCTATAGACTCTAATTGCCTTTACATCGACTTTAACACCATTGCCTACGTATACCGAGCGCTCTGCATCAGTTGGTGGCCTGGTCTGGAGTAAGTCTTGTATAGAAGTACATATGTGAATAGTGGTTCTTGAATCTATCCACCAAGAATTCACCGACACATCAGTTATATTAGAATCAAAACAGACTAAAACAAAATTATTACCCTTCTTTACGAGTCATTGCTTATACTTTACGCAGTCTTTCTTTTGACGGCCCGGTTTGTTGCAAAAGAAGCAATTATTACCTTTAGCCCACTTGCGGCTCGATCCATTCCTAGGTCGGTTTTCAACTGGTGAACCTGGAGGACCGTGAGGTCCTGAGGATCTCTTATTAGAACCATGTTTCATTTTCTGTTTCCATTATGTCTAGGTACATGTCCTTAAGTTACAAGATCAATATTCTGACTGTTTTTAAAGGATTTTGAGGGTTCAGAATTTTCCGAACTGATATCCAAATGTAAGCATTTCAGGACTGTCTTTAAGGCCTCTACCCATTGAATGTTGTCAAACTCGATTAGGATGGGAACTTGATGCGTTTGAGTTGGAATTTTAACTCGTTTGTAAAATATAATCACATTAGCAAATTGTTTACATAAAACAATTCATGAATAAAACCAAATATTAGGCAAACTTAACAATTCAATTGATTTGGGGCTTACAATTGAACTATTCAGGATGAAGATGGGCCCAAACATCTGATCCTGCCGAGAGTCAGTTACATCATCATTACTCCTCCTATGGGAGGAAGCGATAATATGTAAGTGACACTCCTGAACATGAAGCTAAGCGATGCCAATTATGTAAATCTGAGACACTCAACACCCGTGGGTGAGATGAGTCTTTCAGCTTTATATCATAAGCACCATTTACTCGACTCCGTTCATGCTCCTGCCAAATGGTGATCGTCTGTATTTCCATCATCGTTCGCATGAAAAGTGAACGCAACTGAATGCAATCCTTTAACTAAATTCTCAATAACACAAGTCATTATTCATGAAAATTTTCACCGATTGAGGTCACTGTGGTGGCTAACACAACCGGATTCAATCCCACAAATTTTGACTTTAGGACTTATGATTGTGATTTTAATCCTGCCCTCAATGGATTAAAAATTAAATAAGTCTGATTTGGCCCGCAAGGCAGTTGATATTGATCGTTGAGAAAATGAGTCTTAAAGATAAACAGATGGGTAGGTTTCACATCCCTCATTCCAAACGGTTTATATCAACTCCTAAAAGATGGGTAATGGGCTTACTAAAGCCAAATCAAGGCTCTATATGATCTGATCATCATCAATGAGTATTATAAGTCCAGCCTTTAACACTCACACGATAGACGGTTGGCATGAAACAATTCAGATGGATAGTTAGATCCTTACATTAGTGTCCAAAAGATGGACAGATCAGATCCAATACTTAAGATCCATATGATGAAAGGTTCATATTCTTTAATGTCCATCTAGTGAATGATCTAGATTATACGCTCATTTAATCTAAACAGATGAATCAAATCCAAGAAACAGGTCCCAAAATTGGCCCCAAAGAGAAAGGCTCAAACACTAAATGGGCATCCAACATTTACCGCAATTGGGCTGATTCAAAAATAGGAATGGGCCAAAATAGAAACTTAATCTGGTTAATTACCGGTCTTGAATTGACTCTTTAAAAGAGTGGGTCCATAATACACACTGGTCCTGATAGAGAGCCCAAGGGATGTGTCAACAAAACCCACAAGCAGTCTCAATGGAATGTGGACTTATTATGGATACAACCTTGGATTCTATATTATGACACATCAATGTGATCTACTATAGGAAAAATAAACTGTCCCAAATAGCCCAAGCCCCAGTACCTAGTGGCAAATCAGAGCCAGGCCCAACCAGTAAAATAAAGGGATAGAGAGGGTATGAGAACGAATCCCATTCTCGGATCCTTAGGGTAGACCCGAATATGTTTCAATTGGGTCTGTTGACCTGATTACAAAACGCATGCAGTCGCAAGAGCCAGGTTATGAAAACCCTAGCCGCATGAGTCTACCTGTTCAAAAAAAATAAAAAAATAAAAATAAATAATTGATGTAGGCATCTCCCTCAATGTCGAACGAGAGATCACCCCCAACACGATCATGGCTGCTAGTGACCCGGGATAAAGAAGGTGGGCAAAAGAAGTATCTGCGCTCATTCAGCCACTAACGAATGAGGGTTTCCGCAAGGGTGATGATTCTACCACTGTTTTCCATGGTTGGCGGAGCAAACGCGGAGGATTTCTATATGCGACAGCCATTATGGTGGCCAAGAGCTTTTTTTTTAATATATTTGTCTGCCATCACTCATATATGCACCCACGGTATTGAAATTGAATGGGGCAACAGCTCCGGATGATGCCGATGTAGGTCTGAGCATTCATGGCTACCACCATCAACGACATAGGTAAGGATGTAAAAGAACCTTTAGTGTATCTCCATATGGGTATGGAAACCCTAATGACCTGACTGGGAATTCGAAAACGCTAATAATTTGGGATTGAAATCCCTAACTGATTCTGGATTTGGGATTCAAATCCCTAATTGTTGTATTTTGGGATTGGAAATTCCCAATAATTCCTAATTCGAAAAACCCTAAATGTCTGGATTTGGGATTTCAATCTGAAATCCCTAATTGTCGGATTTAGGTTTCAAAATCCCTAATTGATGACTGGACTTGGGGATTAGGACCTGAAATCCCTAATTTGGGATCTGGGATTTGAAACCCTAATGCCCTGATTTGGGGTTCAAATATGAAATCCCCAATCTCTGGAATTACTGTATTTGATCATCCATTCTAGATGCACAGTGTCTCTGATACCAACTGTTAGATTTACTTAATGCGGAATGGCTGAAGGATCTCGCTGTGCATTGGATATGGAGATCTGAAGAAGTGAATGGCTTACCTTGTTGTAATGTCATTGTTGTAGATAGGGATGCTGAGGTCTTCCTTTCTTGACACCTTTTAGAGAAGCTGTGATGGGGCTGTAACTTCTATCGGTGGTGTTGGATTGGGGACCCAGCCCTTATTAATATAGGTGAGAGGGGTGAGGAGTTTGAAACCCATCAAAACTCCTCTCCCCAAGGCTCCACACGAATTAGTAATCCTAGTTCATCTAAATCACTGTGTGTGTATCACAGTTGTAGCACTCCACCCTTTACACGAATTTCTGAATGTATCACAACTTAGTGGGGCCCACTAGTATACCCGATCACATTATCCAACCCTTAGGACAATCCAGACCGTTGATCAATAAGGCACACCTTATAGAATTCTTACATCCTATCCATCCATCATCCGAGTCCTGCTGATTTATGGTCCTTGGTTAGAAATTGCACACAAGAATGACCCTACCTATTAGCTTCCCCTGCTGAATTCACTTTCAATCTTGATAGTCCACTCTAAGGCCACATCCATAATGGATGAGACTATTGATTCAGTTTATTTGCAACCCTGGGTAATTTAGGGAATGGACCCACTAAATAAGAGTCCGGATCCTCTGTTATCAGGTCAACGAGAATTCCTGATACCCTAATCCTCATTGGTCCACGTCACCACTCACTAAAAAATGATAAATAAATAAAAAACAGCTTCGGACGCCAAACCATTAGGGTAACAGGAATTCTCTGTTGACCTGATAACAGAGGATCCCGACTTACTAAATAAATGGTCCAGATTCACTGTGCCACCCTCACATGCGAGTTATTGGGACGTGGATTCTCTACTAGCTTTGGCTGGAGCTTCCTATCCCGAGAAGCTAGGTGGGGCTCACTGTGATGTGTGAAAAAATCACTTTATCCATCTATTTTTTTTTTGTATTATGCTAAGACATGGGCTAAAAAATGAAACGATGTATAACTAAAGTAAGCCCCACCACAAGAAATAATGAGAATTGAACAACCACCGTTGGAGCATTTGTGAGTCCACATGAGTTTTTGGATCAAGCTAATTTGTGTTTTCAGTTCATCGCAGAAGGAATGACCTCATGAAAGGTATGAATAGCATATAAGCATCACCGTGGACCCAGGGAAGTTTCAAACGATAGAGTCCACTTAAGCTTTGGATCTAACTCACTCTTTGGGTGGTGCCATAATATGATCTCTCCAAATGGATGGGCGGTGTGAATAAAATATATATATATATAATATATATTATATATATATATATATATATATATATATATATATGGTGGGGCGACAGAAGTTGGTGACGTAACTTCGGCAGCGAGTCTCGCTACTCAACCTGTCAGTAGCTAATCCGCGTCCTCGTCCGCCATCAGCTTTTCCCATCAAATAATTAGCATGCTTAGATGTTGGCTCATTATTAAAGAGAATGGATCACCTACAACTGGCTGTATTCTAAGTTAGTATGCAGCCCCATCTTTCCATCCAACTTATCACTTTTATAGAAAATCCGGTCCACATAAATGGTGGACCTCACCATGACGATCATCATTTGCTAAAATGAGGCCAATCCACTAAATATACAAGCCACACCGTCCAAATCAAAGGAAGTCCTATGGTCTGAATTATGTACATGTGTGGCCCAGATAATGAGTGGACCTGCCTGATTTTCAAGAAGGATAATCTTCATGGTAGGGCCCACCATTCAACGGATAAGCCAGTTTATTATAGCATAGAGAGGAATGTTTATTTTGCAGTAGATTTTATCGAAAAAAATACAGCTTAAGATTATAAAATCAGCTGTCTTGGCGTAGGGAAGATTAGTCAACTTGGAAAGGAAAATTGCGAATACAGAAGCTATCTTATCCAACCTTGCTAACTCTCCCTTCTCAACCGACCCAAACAACACGAGTAAACCACCTAAGCTTTGTGGGGTCCACCAGTTCTATTAAGTGAAATCCACCCCGTCCATCAGGTTTTATACTCAACTCTAGCTCCTGAGGATAAAATTCAACCAGACCCAAAATGTAGGTGGGCTACACCAAAGGAATTGAAACAATGAAGAAGGATGCCAACCATAGGTTTGCGTGGGTGGTCACCATGGTGTATTTCATCAAAATCGCTAATTAGGTGTAAGTCACCTAGATGAAGTGAATATCCAAAACTGAGCCCGATCCAAATCTCATTTAGGTCTCACCACCACCAGCTAAGAGGTTTTAAGAGTTATTTTTACACATATTTTTTCAATCTATTGTGGCCTATATAGGATTTATTCATTTATTTATTTATTTTATTTATTTTGTGTGTGCAGCTGATCTTAGAAATCTACAGTTTCAAATAAGGGTTCCACATGATGGACGGAATGGATTCACATATGGTGGGCCCCAAAGAGCTAGGGGTGTTTTACATATATGTGTAAAATAGGTGTGGTTATTGTTGGGAATTGGGATCATTGATCTGTAGGTCACGTGAACACAAACCAAAATTTAAAAAGTCATTGGACCACTCTAATCATCTAGGGCAT
>JAJHSJ010000734.1:0-43023 GCA_021015155.1 Magnolia officinalis
TTAGGGTGGATTGGATGGGATTTAAAGGTAATGATGGTGATGTCAGTGATTGTCTTAAGATCCATGGGATTGCTATATCCCAGGATTAGGATCCTCTGTCTGTTTGGCACGCCTGGCTAATCCTAGGATCTATCTTCCAATCCCTCCAAACAGGCCCTAAAGTAAGATAAACATTGCACTGGATTGAGTTGTTTGGTGGATTCAAGATTTGGAAAAATGGAAGGTTTCTTTGTATATGCACATGATATTTATAGCTTTTCCATGGGAAATGCGAGTACAACCACTCGTTCATGGGTGTTTTCGCGTGTCACTGTTAGAAAAATGTTAGATATACCAAAAAATAAAAAATAAACAAAGTTTAAGTATATCGTTTCACTAGGCTGAATCACGTAAAATATATATTGTCCTTAAAGCGTGATTCGCCCCCTTATCAATTGCTGATGAGTTACAGGCGAATTAAACAGTGGATGTGATTACAATATTCTATGAATGAGATGTTATTTGGAGAATCTGATGAAAATGGAGAGATTGTGTTTAAGATGATTGAACTTGGACCAAAATGGTCCAGTTTGTATAAGCACCAGGGAGTGGACCGTTGCTAGGTAGTCATCATGGTTTAGAACATTTGAAAAATATTTCTGACCGTTGATCATTAATTTCAATCGTTTCTGGTCGTCAGATCAAAAGATTTGACCGTTGGATCATCATGGCCTGTCCGTTTTTAGACCGTTGTGGCTTTCAAGACAGCTAGCTGTTTTTAGAAATGGCTGACCGTTTCGTATTAAAGATCTGATCATTCTCGGTCGCCTATAAAACTCTGGCTCATTTAAGATCCATCGCACCTAGGATCTCCTAGATCACTTGCACCGTTATATCACCGTATTGCTAAGGTCGTGAAATGTAAAATGTGTCAACTAGCGTCATTACAGCCACACTGCCCACGCCCACGCCCACGCCCGAGCGTGCGTGTGTGTGTTCCAGTTACGCAATTAATGCAGGGGCATTTTCACATCGGGCTCGAGTGGGGTAGCCCATGGGATGCGGGGACACACTTGGGGTGGGTGACCCATGTGATTTGGGGCCCACGGAGAGGTCTCGTGTTCGAGACCCCTCACCGGGGATGATTAATGCGCATTTCACACCGGGATCGAGTGGGGTAGCCCGTGGGTGCGAGACACACTCAGGGTGGGCGGCCCATGTGATTTGGGGCCCATGAAGGGGGTTCGGCCGAGGTCTTAACCCATGCGATGTGAGGCCTGCGCTATGAGATAAAGGGATTAATTCGCCATACTCTAACAGTTCGAGCTTTTAGAGCAAGTGGTTAATTGTCCTGCATCAAATTGGTATCAGAGCAAGTTGGGAAAAATCGATTACACTTGCTTCATTATGATCTTGTCTTCATTGGACGCTTGACACATGTTCTAGCATTGAAGTGGCTGCGACGACTTCTCAATCTTATATAGAGATAGCCTAAACATCAAGGCAAATTTGTAAAGATGATTTATCTTTCATATTTTTAGCTCGTGATCTCCAAATATTTTATGTGCCACCTTGCTCATCCTGTATTGTTGATCTAATCTGCCAAATTTTGGTACAAACAAAGTAGTTTGGTTGATGGTAAACAATGGTAATTAGAATCCATGTAAAATGTAATGCAATAAAATTGTGGATTGGAATGCTCTTGAAAGGCTGAAAATGGTATGCAAATGTAGAAACGGTCAGATTTTCCAAAGTGAGCCCACTTTTATGGCCACACAAGGCTACAAATTTCTTTATTTTTTGTAAAAGTATATATTTAATGGACTTATTATTATTATGCTAAATATCACATATATTAACTGGGCTATTAAAATTGATTTACTTAATGCATTCCAACTGCAGACATCCAACTATTTTTGGATTTGGGTGCATTTTAATTACTTACGTCCCAATACAACTAAAGATTCCAATTTTCATCAATTTCATTTATCATATGATTTGGATTCAAGCGTATTCCAATTACAAGCATCCAAAGAGCCCTAAGCATTCGCTTGGTAAACAATAGTCTGACAGCAATAAAAGAAAAGATGAGATTTGCAGAGTCATTGTGACAGCAATAAAAGAAAAGATGACATTTTCAGTCATTGTGATTTTATCATGGGAGAACTTTTATACTCTGGTAGAGTGCGATTAATGATTTGCAGGCACTTAGAAATTGAATTATTAACATACAAGTAAAATTAAACTGTCCAAATTATGGTTACCAGTTCAGATGTATCAAGAACCAAAGATTACACTTATTTTATAATCTGATTATTGGATTGATGGACATTTATCATCAGACAGTTAAAAATGGAAAAAAAAATAAAAATAAAAAATAAAATAAAATTCCAATGGTCCTCTTTCAATAAGTGCCCACGAATCAGAAGTTAGAATTCTTCAGTCTTTCGAGAGTGTACTTAGCGACAGCAGGTTCTACAATTCAGTCAGCTTGAGTTAATGAATGCCATGCGTACAATTTCTGAGCGCCTGCGGATCAAGCGTCAGTTGCTGACCGAATACCATAGTCGCTCATGAAGGGCTGGGCTGATCATTGATGGTCGGATCGTGTCCAATGAATGTAGTGTTACCCCATAATCTGGTGCAGAGGATAAATCAGACCTATTATTGCAGAAGGTGGGTCCCACCTAAAACAGAACAAAGAAAAGCAGCAATTCTTGCTGAAATACACCACTATGAGGCGTCTACAAAGGGTATGATGTTTTGGCATCTGACAAATCATTCCTTATTGCCTAAATAATAAGTGTCCTGTCCACTGCATGTCCATGTCAGTGGGCCGAATACAACATTGGTTACATGACCGTTGATCTAGCAAGAGTGATCAACATAGATATAGTATGTGAAATGAGACATGGAGCTTATTTATCTCTAGATAATTAATGGCTTCTCTCTTATTTTTATTTTTTCAAAATATACTCACCAAGTTGCAAATACTATACATTTAAATAACGAACTGGAGGGAGTTGAAAAGGACGGGTGCTCAAGTAAAATCTGGACGGTTTCCACGGATCAGATGAAATCTGGCTGGCCCGTCGCAGTCAGGCAACGGTGCCACATACGACTGTTGGGGTCCACATGCTTGGGGTGGGAAATGACTTCAGGAATTGGGAGGTAGACATAATGAGTATTGCATATGCCCACGGTAATGCCACTGTATCCAGCAAATGCACCATGAACCTAAACCACCAGATATTGAATTTAAATAACCACTGGAACAAAGCCAATTTTCATACGAGTATGATAGGAGTGAAGAAAGGAGAGGGAGACATGGAGAAGACTTACGGCATTCTGTCCTAGAACGGTGCACAGAATTCCATCAGATGCATTTGCACGGCATGCCCGAATCATGTACGTGGGGTCAATATACTTAACATCAGCTGCAACACCAATTTCCTTGAAATATTTCTTCGTCTGTGATAAACAGGTTGACAAATCAATGCCATGAAAGTATATGTAGCAAATTCCAATCATCTTTATAAGTTTCAGACACCTGTAGTTGGGTAACAAACAACATTTGCTTTTAGTTTGATTTTGATTTTGATTTTAAAGCGTCCTCATCGATGTCGATGATGTATGTTTTGGATATGATGTATTAGTTGAAGCTGCTCTACATGAGATCACATTCCAAGTGCTGCCTGACGGGCTTTGTAATATTTGTGCATGCATCTGTATGCCAAAGATGTGAAGACTAACCTCCTGTTGAGTATACACACCAATATCTCCAAGTACAATATTTCCGGACGCATCTGTAGCATTAGTCTTCTTTAACAAATCCTGAAATAAGCACCGTCAGTATCCAATGCAATGCTGAATTTTCTTTCAAAAGAACTCTGAAATGAACACTTTCTCTAAAATTCTGGATTCTGGGAAGCGATATTGCATGTTACACATGCCAATGTATCAGAAATGGACAAAGAACATGGTACTTCCGCACTCCTCCATCTGCCATTGATCTCAAGATGTATTCAAAAGCGGAAAGAGCCAGAGGCCCGAATTCTGCCTAATGTGGTTTCCATTTCCCGTGCCACCCCAAACACAAAAGTGAACAGAACCAATCCTATTTGGCATTGTTTCTGAACGGGCCCTTAGACACAGAGAACAGAGAACAGTTAAAGCACAAATGCACCCTAAATTATGATTTGGAATTGTTTCCAAACAGGCACTTAAGAGACATTTTTGCTTGATATACCCGGTTTTAAGCTATGGAAAAGAGAGAACCGTATGTTTTCACTCACCTGGCCGGCTCCCTCGGCAACACAGACTACAGCGGATCCCTTTGTTTCAATGAGATATCTTAGATGCCTCAGAACACCGTGTTCGCCATGTAGCCTAAAAGGTACCTTCACACGAAGGATAAAATTTCGGAACAAGGTTCAAAACTGAAGATGAATCCATTAACATCTCATAGAGATACCTCTGGGATCAGACATATATCAACTTGTCCACTGGCTAAGGATGTTTGCATCGCTAAAAATCCACTACTTCGGCCCATCAGTTTCACGATGCCAATGCCATGAAAGGCACTATGAGCCTGTAATGAAATTGAGACAAACCAAAGCAATTAGTGCAATTATTGCTATTATTTGTAGGGCTTGAGTCCTATAATACATGTGTTACAGCCTAGCCCCTCCACATGCCACCGAATATGCATATTTGTGCAAGATCCAAGATGCCCTGGTCCAAGAATCAGGCAGGCCACTCATTAAGTGGGCCATACAATATGTAACTAATGGATTCATTTTACCTGTCCATTTGTATTGCATATTGTGGTCCCCCTGGTGAGTGTAAAGGCCTGATTTTTGGGCCAGTGCATAGATATGCTGGGAATCACCTAATGAACATGTCAGCCTCCAACATTCCAAACATATTGTGGTCCCCCTGGTGAGTGTAACGGCCTGATTCATGTGGCAGAGTGTATTGTGGGCTGGGATGCACACAGCACGGAATGGAGGAATCCCTATTATTTGAAGATAGTGACATTAAGGAGTTTAGTAAAGTTTGAGAAAGTCAAGTGGTTCTTGTGGGACATGAATTGATATTGAAATTATACTCGGTAGGATGCCAAAATGGGATGTCTAAAGTGCATTAATCATGGCCAATTTTGTACCTCAATGTAGGCAGAATTTATTGCTCTCTGCGCTTCTTCTACAGCAGTATCAAAACCAAAGGTCTTGTCCATCAGTAGAATGTCATTGTCAATAGTTTTCGGCACGCCAACAATGGCCACTCTCAGTCTTCTCCTGCGGCACTACATATCATAACTTATGTCAAACAAGCAATTGCCAAGAGTGAAAAGATGTTCCATAAACTAGGGAGCCACAATTTACACACTTCTACTTCTATTAGCTCAATATGGGGTGAAAAGGAGAGAGAGAGAGAGAGAGAGAGAGAGAGAGAGAGAGAGAGAGAGAGAGAGAGAGAGAGAGAGAGCACGCGCGCGCATGTGTCTATCTTTTTTTTTTCTTTCTTTTTTCGGTGCTCCCTGAGAAGAACGTTCCACTTGGATTTTATGGGCATAATAAAATAAGTTAGAGATATAATTTTCTTCCTAATACATGACTTTCCCTAATCTCTCTTTCTCCCTTCTCTTCAACATGGTATCAGAGCTAAGGTTTTCCTAGCCCTGGTTCGTACCTCCCAACAATAATTTCCCCAAACCTCTCTCTCCCTTCTCTTCACAGAAAAAAAGGGTGTCACTATCGGTCAGATTCGTAACTATTTACGCGTTTGATAAAAAGAAGAATTGCCTCTCTGGAAGTTTTTAGCTAATATGACCACCTCATAGTAGGTGTCAGTGACTCACAGAACGAAGATGCTCAAACAAGAAGGAAAGAAGATAGACAATCCCTCATAACTGTTTGTCTTGAACGAAAAAAAGAAGAAGAAGTGTCTCAAGGTTTAAAATATATCATCCAAAACTGGTATGTATCACCCAGTATATACTGGTATCACACATGAACAATAAGGGTGTGTTGGCCCGAAACAGTGATACAGGGTGATATGGGGTGAAAAGTAGTGGTATTGGTGGTGAACGTTATGTTACATAACACACCCATTTCAAACCTTGAAGTGCCTTCGTGGAAGTTTTAGCTAATGAGATCACCTACAGGAGGCAGCGGGAATGGTGGATTTATGTAGAGGAGACTCATACGAACGTATCAAAGATAGATGATCAGGTTATGAGAGGAGACTAATTTGAACATATCAAAGATAGATGATATCTTTTATGTAGAGGCGACTTACATGAAGATATCAAAGAGAAGAAGAAGAATCAATTCATGCATGATCATTAAAAAACACCCATGTATCATACCTTATGATGACAAAGGGACTGCAGGGAATGATATAATATTGACATCAGTTCCAATACTTCAATTCCAGTTTATCATGGTGCTGACTAAAGTCTATGGTGGAGTATCATGTGTATGCGAATTGTTTAAGTATACAGTCTTTAATGTACGTGTTGTAGTATATTCGAGTGTGAGAGTACACATATATTTAATGACCATGTAGTGCACCATATCCTTGGAGATAATGATGTAACTTTATCCTCGGAGATAATGGTCATGACGGGTTTGCAACATGGGCAGAGATTTGGATCTCGGACAGCGGCGGTGGGTTTCAAAGATGATATAGGTAGTTCCGACGACATTTATGGGTTCTGATGATGTTGGGAATCTGGCCAACGATGAAGAGTTGGAAGGAAGGGTGGACCCTATATGATGATGGGTGTAAATCTATTCCTCCATCATCATACAAGGTCTAACAAGAAACAAAGATGGATGGTAGACTCAAAATAGAAAAGAAAAATCAGCTCAAAGGCTCGGATACCATGTAAAACATAGGGAAAAGAAGGGAAGAGAGAACATATATGCTCCTCCTATGGAATTCTTTATTTATAACAATAATCGGCTACAAGAGAAAACTCATTAAATAAATTGGAACAGATACCCCATTATCTCGAAGGATATGGTGCACTCCATGACCATTGAATATATGCATACTCTCACCCTCAAATATATCATGACGCATGTACATCAAAGACTGTATACTCTAACATACATAAAATCATTCATTGGAAGAGGAAGAAATGTACATCCGTAGTGGGCTCAAGTGTTGAAGTGGAGTACAAGGAAACCACAGATGCTTCAAGTGGTTACTAGACAGAATACCTATATCTCAATATTATGACAACCAGAGTGCTATTCATATGGCACCTACTCCTATATATTTCATGAGAGGACCAGCATGCACTGAAAGTTGCCTACCGCTTTGTTAAAGGAAACAAGCCTTTCTGACAACTCTTTTTGTCATGAATGAAGTTTAGATGATTTATGTCCCCAGCAGAGCATTTGGAAGAGAGAAATATCATTCTAATATCAACAACTGGCAGGATTAACTTATATTCAATCTCAAGGGTGAGGGCAAAGAATGAAATTTTGGGTGTTTTAGGTCACAGGTTATTTTATTATTATAGGCTAGACTATGGTCCAAAGTGCTTTATTCACATATTATTGACTTGCTTTCTCGTCCATATCACTAGTGTGTATGGGATCTGAACCAGTCATTAGGTAAATTATACCTTAGATGGACCAGGCTTGAAAAATCACACTAATCTGACAACCTTAACAGTCCACCAGAGGTTTTGGGGAAAGAATGGATGGTTGTAAAAATGGTCAACCAAAGTTCCTTCAACCTTCATTTTTCTAAGAAAGTAGTTCTCCAATCAAGGTTAGACCTGTCCAATCAGTGAGAATTTTGGGATTTTTCCAGTCAAAAGTATGGCCTTCCTGATGATTGGTTCAAATACACATCTCGGATGTCTATGAAGAGCGAGACACCATTAACTTGAATGAAAGAAAGATGAAATGTTCTAGTTTTTTTCATCTATTCTTATAGTTGTTGTTTTGGCAGCAACTTTTCTGATGAATCCTGATTCTTATATTCATTGTTTTCATTGTTATTATTGGTGTTGTTGCTGTTTGTCATCAGCATAGGTGGGAATCGTTTTGATCTTCTAACAATTCTTTCTATCATTGTTTTCGGTGTTTGTTATTGTTGTTATGGTGTAGTTGTTGCTGTTTGCCGTGAGCATAGATGGGAATTGCTTTTCTTTTCGAACAATTCTAAGTATTTCCATCAATATCCGATTTATTTTTTCTTTATATAAGACACAAAGCAGGTCACAGTAAGTTTCAGGGATAATATTTCATCTCTTCCAGACATGAGAATTTTAACATACACCCATTTAGGTACATTATAACAATAATTGAAAACATGTTTTTACATAACTGTGAGTTCATGTAACTATAAACATAGAAGAACGCATCAAGATGTGTACAAATGCATTAGAACTGTACACAGAATAACATTAAGCAAGAAAAATAGAAATCAAAGTTTGTTTGTCCATGTTTCCTGCAAGTGAGTCCAACAAAGAACTTATTTGAAAAGTGGTTAGGGCCTGTTCACCGCCTCAAATGATTTGAAACATTGTGCCTCAAATTAAAAAAGGTCAAAATATTATAGGTAAACTGATCTGCAATTCAATCTAACAAAGAGATGACAGAATAAAAAGGAGAAACAAAAATAGATAGGGTAAGGCACTAAAGAAAATCGCAGAATAGTAAAGGACAATGTAGTGGATTAGAGAACTGAAACAGGATGCAAATTCAGTAACCTCATTGTGAATTTCATTAGCACCGGCATGCGTACCATTTCCACCCAAGACAAATAGCATATTGATTTCTCTTTCCTGACATCAGGTTGCAAAGAGATCTATTCAGAATGTTTTATGCCTGACAGCAGGATGCAAGTTCAGTATTAGCAATTCAATAATGTAGAGTATTTACAAATTTACTCTGCCAACAGGCAGAGACCAATTAAATACCTGCATACTGTCTACAATTTCTCCAACGTTAGGACCTCCACGAGAAACTCCTAATAAGCTTCCACCACCAAGGTGAATATTCTGAACCACTTTCCGAGAAAGCTGAAAATCAAAGTGAGATTGAAGACATAAAAACTTGAATATTTTGGACATCATTTGCTGAAGGTGAGAAACAAAGTAGGTTCACGGCATACAAAAAGATAATTCAATAATCTTGTTAATGGAAAGTAGAAATATCTAGTGATGATGCAAATAAGAACTTACTGGCATTTCAGGTATGGTCTTGTCGGAAAACCCACGATAGCCAAATGGGATCCCCACAATCTTTTCTACTCCATAGATCTCTAGCGTGATTACTATCTGAATCAGCCCATGAAACCAATTTATGATAAGAACCCAGAAAACCTCAAACAAAAGTGTTGAATGAAGTTTGAGGACAACACGTTCAACCTTGAATAAAGATAGAACTTCATTCCACAGATATAAAGGACCCATTGAATTTTATTACTACTTCCTACTGGGACAGAAGAATTGTGGAAACTAAAAAGATAGATATGTTGTAAATCTTGTACTATGAAATTTGGAATGAGAGGACACTCCTTTGACTGAAAATTAAGATGATGCCCAAACAGCTTCATAATGGCTTGAAATTTTTTAATAAAGATTAAAAAGTAAACAGAAGAATATTATAAAAAAAGCATGATGGAAGAAAAAAATTCACTTGAAATAAATAAAAGAATTGAGACAAAAGGAAAATTGTTCATAACAAAATGTCTTTTGTTAGATGGGGTTTGATATTAGAATGATATTAATGAATAATGTCTCCGTTACTAGGATATACACCTAAACATGCCATGTCGAGAGGCTTTAATTGATCTGGGAACAAGATAATTCTGGACCGTGATCTGGCATAGGCCCTTATTTACAATCCTTGGGGAAAAACCTTGATTGAAAGGTAAAAACTAGAGTGAACTACCCTGTTACATGGTACAGAATAGCATTAAACGCTAATCTATGGTCACTCATCTTCAGCGTTTGGATCATCAATCGGGCTGCAAAAAGTCGTGATAGCCTTAGCGTACACAAGCTTGGATCATTTCCGCATCCCCATGGGTCTCATCTGCTAGAAATGAAGATGAGAGTTAAATGCTAGGCTTGCCATCTAGTAATAGGACCCTTTGCACCCCACACAGATGTTGTAGTAGTTTTGTGCTCAGTCATTGAGAGAGACACTAGTCTCGAATCATAACACTATTGTCTTTGAACAATGGCCTAAGGAAAGTAACGGTAATGATGGCCTTATTTCACACAATTCTCCTAGTCATGCCTTATTGTCTTTACTTTTTATATTCCCATATGCAACGATGGAGATGGAGTACTTGGGATCAGAAAAATTCTCCAACTACGGAACCAACTGGTTTCACACCGGGGGATATCCAAAAGGATAGTATGGACTCAAGCAAGGAAACATTCCAGGTTGGGTTGAGATGACTGAAATTTAGCTCTCTTTCTTGGATTCCAGATTTCCCACACAAGAGAAAAGTATACCACCATTACCTTTACAATACGGGCTGTAACGGCCGTTACAGTCCTTTTTTTTTATTTGAAAAAAAAAATGAAAAACCTATATTAGCCCTGTAATGGACTGTTACATCCTTTACAAGGGACACAGCGGGCCGTTATGGGTCATTTTTTCCATAATGACTGTTACAACCCCATAATGTGTGACGGTTGCCACCGTTACCTTTACATAACGACCTTTACAGCCCCATAACGGCCGTTACACCACACCATGGTGCTTTGCACTTGGGCGCAGATGTTGTAATAGGTTTGTGCTCGAGTGCAACATCCTATCCCTGGGAGCCTAGTGCCTAGCGCCATAGCTCCCCTGGGAGGCCTAGTGCTTGGTGCAAGGCCCTCCTAGTGGGGAGTGGGAGTCTTCAAGCAAGTGAGGCTCACCTTGATGAGCGTGTGCATTTGAAGTCCCTTGTTCCGAGGTGTAGTCAAATTCTCTCGATTAGGTCCCCTTGAAACGAGTGAAGGATATTTATAGGCTTGTGGGGCCCGAGTTTCTCGCCCAAGAGGCGGTGGACACGTGGCACCTTGTGATTCGATGGTGAAAAATGCAAGATCCATTGATCATGTCCCAAGCGGTTGCCTTGGCAGTCTGGTGCTACGTGCTTTACTCTTGTTGCAAAGGCTTGCGAAGGGTCCACTCCTTAAGGGCCTGTTTGATTTTTACCGTTTCACCTGGAAACGGTAAATACCCTGGAAATGGATGATTATTACCGTTTCACCTGTTTGAATATTCGTGGGAATTTCGGTCTTGGAAACCGGTTCAAAAAAAGTAGTTTAAATTTTTGGACCCCATCTTGATGTATATGACATATCTGTTCCATCCATCCATTTTACCACAACATTTTGAGATATGAGATTAAAAAAAAAGAGGTTGATCCAACACTCAACTGGCCCATACCAAAAGAAACAGTGGCCCCAGGAAGTTTTTAACGGTAAGTATTTGATTCACATTTTTCTATGGCGTGGTCCACTTGAGCGTTGGATATGCCTCATTTTTTTGGCTTATATCATAAATTTATCTGACATAATGGATGAACGGTGCGGATATATGATATGCATCATGGTGGGACCCACAAATATTTTACAGTATTTGTCGTTTTTACACCGGAAAAGTAGGCCGTCAAATCAATTATGGGGAAGAGTGCGGCAATTACGGAGGGAAATAATTATTACCATTTACGGGGTACTTCCCAGGGAATTGAAAATTAAACACGCCCTAAAGTAGGAACTTGAGGAAGGCTTGTTGGCCCAGTCAATCCAAGTTGATTTTGACAGGTGCTAGGGTGCCATTCGATGCATGGAGTCCTTTTTAGGAGTGACAAACTCTATGCCAACAAAAGTTTAATAAAAAAATTTTAAGAAAAGAAAATCTCAAAAGGGACTAAATTTATAGAAGTTACATGAGAAACAAAACAATAATATCAAAGATATTGTCATTTTCCTTTAGCCATATCTTGCATGAGGTTTTTGTGATAGTCAGCATGATTGCCGAAAAAGGAGAATGAAGACTGGTTTGACACTCGTGTAGTTATATCTCTCTTCATTAATGCAGTCATTATTTATGGATGAGCGCATCAATCGGGCCACTTGTAGATGTAAATAAAATAATACAGAGTAGTATGTGTGTATAACAGTAACCTGTCTAATGACATCATTAAGGCCAGGACAAAGCCCTCCACAAGTTACAATTGCCGCATTTACTTCTTCTGGTTTGAAGTATATTCTCTCTCGAGGCCCAGCACGATGAACCCTGAAAATAATATCCGCCAAAAATAACTCATGGTCATCAAGATAGAATATCAAATAGCATGATGGAAAATGTATCCAAATTGAGTAAACATAAGGTTCTAATAATTTTATGAAGGTTTCTAAAGAAAGTCCCATAAAAGCAGTTGATTATTCAGTTATTCATTTACCATTGCTCCACCCAAGTACAATCAGGATCAATGCACTCTGCACCAGCAGACGCAGGTGAGGAGAAGTGTATGACCTGGCATAATGAATGAAATTGTAAATTATCCAACGAATGATTTGACAAAAAATACCTAATACATAAAGCATGTAGGATTTAACCCTTTTATCAATCCTATAACGTCATAACATTTGTGTGATAAAGAATGTGTAAACTAATTTATATCAGGATCCATAGTTTCCACATGAGCTCTTTTTGCACAAGATATATAAATGGAGAGAGAGCTTCCAGTTACAACTGTTTTTCTGTTTGAAGAAACATTTCATGGAAAAGTATAGGGCATGTTTGGATATCACAAATTCCATGGAAATCAACATAATTGAAAAGGTTTTCCATTGATGTGACAGTTTGAGATGTTTGGACAGCTAAGAAAATTGAGGGTTCTACATTCCACAAAGCAATCATGGTGCTTTTCCATAGTTTGGATTCTCTCACATAAGGAATTAGGTAACTATTGCCTCACATATGTGAGATTTTCACTTGCTATCCAAGCAAGATTTCTAAATGTGGAATTCATGTTTCAATAGTACTCGTTGAAATAGTCATTGCCTAATCATTACCTTTTCTTTTTTCACTTTCCCTTAGAATGCATGAATCCAAACATGGCCATATTGATTTGTCATTTGTCCAAGAATGTTGTTGCTCAAGTAATCATTGACTGCACAACATGTCTCGTATAGAGTAATAATGACAATAAATCTCATGTATAGCAGAATGCCCTTCATTATCATTTGGCAGGGCCATCAAGACCAGATTAATATTTCTGATAAAAGTATTGACTCTCTATAGGTCCAAAAATAGTGTTAAAAAATATATATATTTAGGTGTATTGAATTTTATTATGTGATAATCTGAACCTTGCTTCCAGAAAGGAAGTCCAGCATGCCTATAGTCTCTTGAAAAGCTTAAAAGGATTGATTAATAAAACCAAGTAAGAGAATCTGACATAAGAAAAGGTGGTTGTTAGAGCCTCAAAAGATAGAAAAAAAATGGGAATTGCACCACTAAAATGACTACCTAGAAACCTAGCTTTGACCTAGTTCAAAATCATCAACTTCAGATTTCGAGTTTGCTAAAATTATGTGCTTTCACACTACCTAAAGGAGATTATATATGGTCAAGAAGGGTTGACTAATCATAACAACAGAAAAAACACAGACCACTCCATGTAAAAGAACTAAGGCTTGGCAATGGCTGGGCAGCAAAATCAAATTTTTGAACAGGGCTGATCTGAAGCCCCAGCGCTGACCGGTTAAAAATCCAGACCCAGGCCTGGCTGATTGCCAGGCCTAAAAAGAACAGGAAGAAGAATAGAGAATGACACCTATTCTCCACATGCTAAAATAATGGGGTAAATGTTCCAACTTAGTCCTCATGAAACAGACATTGTCACCCTCCAAATTGAAGGCTTGTCTGCTAGATAGAATAATGAAGGGCACCCTTCACTTAAGGTCTTCTCAAACATGTCAACTACACATGAACGAACATAATCTGTGGAAATATCTCCAGACAAAACCCTTGATATAGAGAAGTCAGCATCAATCCAATATGAAAGAAGCTGTCATTGTTTATTTATAATTATAAATAATAATAAAAAACAACAAATCTTAGTGAATTGCATCTATGGTTGCTTTGGTATTTTCACTGCCTTAAGAGGGAGATGTTGTTCGGCCTTAAGCTGCCATCAGGGAGGAGGTAAAGTGTGGCACATTCATCCACTTGGAGAAGTATGCCTCAATTTGTGTCTCTCAAGGAGGAGGTAAAGTGTGATGCGTTAGTCTACGAAGAAATTAGGTCCCTCAGCCTAATGGTTTCTCTCTTTCCTTCTTCTACGAGGTTTTGGAACTGCAAGAAAAGAGTTTTTCCCCCCTTTTTAGCAACTAATGATAAGTTTTTGTGTTGACGTAAATCTGTTTAAGATCGATGTAGTTGGGTGTTACAAAAAAGAACTTCAAAAGGGGGCAATTTAGTTTTAACACTTGGAGGGAAAAATCCTCTTTTCTTTTACTCCCACATTGGAGAAGTGGAGACTTTCTCACCTTGCATTCTAAGGGCCTTGAGCCTCTTTGTGAGAGAATACATGCATGCTTGAGACTAGTGGTGCTAGGGTGTTTTTTCACACATGCACGCGCCGAGATGAGCTGGGCCCGGTTGGGGTAGTGTGGTGTGGGTGTATTTGAGCCCATGCATAATTAAATTCAAAACATTTTCTTTTAACCAGTGATATTTGTTTGGATTCATGATGGAAGTTATTTCTTCCATAATGTTATATTGTTCTATAATACCCAAAAGGACGTAGATGGAAGTAGTAAGAAAAGACTTGATGACCTATGGTCTAACCAGTGTTTTAAATAGAGCCCGTAGCGGCCGTAGCGCTACGTAGCGTCCCAAATAGCGTGCGTCCCAAATAGCGTAAATCCCCTATAGCGTACGCTACAGCTACAGCTACATAGTGCGTAGCGTAAGCTACAATGTATTTTTTTTTTTTATTTTAGTTTTTTACTATTTTTTTCACGTTTTCTTTGTTTCTAATGTTGAGGAATGTGACACTTGTATTGTACTTGATACTTTTAACCTATGGGATTTTTATTTCTTTTCATAATTGTGACTAGTGGCTTCAATTAGACATTATTAATTAAAGTGGTTTTCTTAGAAAGTTGTGGATGTGATAATTATTTGATTTGGCTTATATATGTGGATTGGCTTTTGATAAATGATAACTAATAACTTTTTTGAACATGCTTATAATTGATAAAATGAATAATCTTTTAGGCATTTTTATATTTTTTTTTCCTTTTTTTCATTATTTATTATATTTGTCCTATTTTTAAATTAAAAATAGAAGTATCATTTAGCTTATGCTACACGCTACGTATTTACGCTACATGCTATAGAGGGCTGAGCGCTACGCATCACGCTACCGCTATTTAAAACACTGGGTCTAATTGAAGGCATGGCCCTTATAGAGTGGTGGCGAAACAGGATTCAGGTAGCTGATCCCAATTAACTGGGATAAGGGTAAGATGATGATTACTTTATAATGGTTCTCTCAACAGCTGTGCCTTTCCAATGCTCATGAACATTTGTTGCATACAGCATCTATATAAACCCTTGCAAGGGTCATTTGCAAAGCACAAGAAATCTCATAAATCACTCTTCATGGTCTAGAGCAGAGTTGAGATACACTCTGAGAGTGGGCCATTTAAATCCTAGGGATAGTCTGTTGTAGAAATATTGCACTTGAATGGGGCAGAACTTGTCCTAAAAACACTGAAATAGTTGTGTTCGACCCCTGTACGCTGCACTCTGCAAGTTCCATCTTCAATCACCTATACGCTCTTCATTGTTGATCACTGTCAATAGTATGCTCGTCTGATTCAAGGTGCCATTCATGTGCGGCTACAGCTAAAGGTACCTGATACCTGTTCGTTTGTTCTTTGCCTACTCTACATAACCAACAAAATTTTCAACACTTCCTTGGTTTTCATGAATCTAGGAAGGTTTTTTTATATTCATGAGTTCCATATTATCCACACAATTGCCACTACCTAAGTGTTTTATATAGGTTGTCAGATCCTTGACATGGTGGCAGATGATATCATTGATACCACTTACAGAATTATCACTGGTCATATGGTCATTGAGATTAACCTTGAAAGCCTATAGTTGTCTTACTAGAAGGAATCTTTCACCCAAGGTGTTGCTCCACTTCTAGATCTTATCATCCGACCAACTACTAGTTCATAAAGACAGCAATTAGCTCAAACAGTTTTGCACTGTTTATAGTTGTCTTTTCATTTTTTAATCCAGATATTCCAAGTTTATCTACACACAACCAGTAAATAAGTTAATTGAATAGGTTGCTAAGTATGTCAATTTGTATGTTCTTTACATGAAAAAAAAAATGCATATTAAATGTGATTTTGTGCAGACACTTCCCAGGTGCTCTTTCTCCAATATATATATATATATATATATATATATATATATATATATATATGTTACCAACTCTCCCCTGCTCCTGCTTGGTGCCCCGTACTTTGTGCATGTAAATTGTAAGACGCATCAACTGGTTCCTTCTAAGTGGGTCCTCAAGATAATGGCTTTTGGTGTTAAATGTTGTAAATTGATCCAGTGGTGTCTGGTGTAACAAGGAGCAAGAGGGCTTCCTTTTTCCCTTTTTCTTCTTCTTCTTCTTATTCTTTTTTTCTGATGAGTAGAGGGAATCCTTCTTCAGTATGTGAATAATACAATTTAGTTTTCAGAAGCCTCCATTGGTCAGGTTGACCATCTGTCTCATGTTCCCTTTACATGGGAACCATCATCTTGTGCTTTAATTTGTCAGGATAATCACTACTCCAGAGGATAATCTTTAAAGAAAGCATGCTTCATTTGTCATTGACGAGCTCATTAGGATGTTGCCAAATCTGTTACTTGTAAAATGAGCCTCTGATGTTTGTGACACAAGATTCCGATTTCAGAGTTTTGGTTGAGACTCAAAAGGACGTTTGGTTGATAATTTTGAAGAAGGCAAGATTATCTAACTAGAACCATGTATTAACATCCCAATGCTTTTTTCTCCTTTTCAGTATTTTTAAATCTTTTTTCCCTGTTTTTGTTCTATATGTGTACTTCTTTTCCCTCCCGGTTGTCTCTTCACCTCTCTTGTTTCCTCTCTTTTTTCCTCTGCATCACTGTTATGCATGTCACGAAAATAGGCATTCTGTGAATTTTGTTCAGTTACATTCATAAGCATCTGCAGAGACCAACTATTTTAAAGCTGCAGTTTCAGGGAGTGGAATATCAAGGAGTTTTTTTTCCTCTTCAATTTTCTTCCTCGCTTTCCGTGGAAAGAGAGATTTTCATGAGCCTTACTGGGTTGGTTATGGCAGTTCAGAAATACAAAGCATAGATTGGTAATGCAAAGGAAACATAAGCTATGGAGACAAAATTAGTGCATTCTATTTAGTAGCCTTGGAATATCTATCCCTTCCATTCATTATCTTACAGTTGAGGAAAATACATCAGCTGAAATGTGCATGGTGAACTGTGTTGCCAATTAAAATCAAGCACAAAAAGTGGATAAAGAACAAAAGTGGAATTCATACTATTTCTTAGAAGAAAGAAGCACTACGGTTAAGCACCCTTCACATGGGAAACATGTAACGACAGGTAATATTGAAGTCACTTGTCTTTCATAATGGAGCTTAAAGTTCCAAAGCAAACAACTAGAAAACTGCTTCAATTTCCAATCTCTGTCTAGAGAAAAATGACAAATTGCAGTTCTAGATTCTATATTTTGACGACAGAGCTGGCAACAAAAATATCAAGAAGCCATGAAAACAAAGGTCAAACTAACAATGATGAGTGGTGAGGTGTTATACCTTAAGAAGAACCCTATCATTATTATTCACATATCCATTCCACCGTTCATCCAATGGATAACCATCCGTGAAATCTTCAGATACAGGACTCCTTTAACATTGCACACAAGCATATGAGAATGTGCAAACACACAATTTAGCAGAGGCAACAGAAAATGCTATAAATAAAACAAAAAAATAGTACGATGAGCAAGGTGCTATATAAGGATACCAGCAAATGAGTCTTTTACAATATCTTAGATGAAATTCTGAAGATTACGCTCTCAATTAGCAAAGAAGTAAAGAGTCTTTTGGTGATTAAACAACATATGCATCTGTCATATTTGTTTCCTCTTCATTCAAGAACAACTGAAATATGAGTTCCCATAGAAAAAACCAGAGCATAACTGATATCAAATGATCCAGATCACTCCTATGCATCACAATAAGAAGCAACCCCTCATCCACTGGACACACGGATGGTTTTGATTGTCCATCTGAACTGTCCACCTACCCTATAGCCTGAATACTCTTCTGGACCATCCTTACATATGATCAATGTCTTTTTGCTGTCAAACATAAGCTACTGAGCATAACTCTTTTTGACTGTCCGTTTGCAAGCACGACCAGATAGTTAAGATCCAAAGGTCAAATATCACTAGCAGTCTGAGGTAGGGGCCACCAAATGAACAGTCCAGATAGCACAAAGTGGGGCACACATGTTTGGAATGGTGGGAGTATTGTTCCCCAGAAAATTATCCTTTAACAACACTTTACATAAATTTCTTAAGAACAAACAAAACATTATTGACCAGTGCGATTTGTAATGGAAAACAAAAAAAAAAAAGTAGAAAAGAAAAGAAGATAAATCTCACACACACGATTGCACAAACATTAGTCAACAGACTCAAAATCTAATAGCGTGAATGGTAGAATCTTAGTTTTAACATACATGAACGACATAATGGGAAATTCACAAAAAATAAATAAATAATAATAATAATAATAAACAGCTCAATCTTATAAATTCATGAAAATTCCCACAACAATTGCGCGGAGGTTACTTCAATTCTAACATCTGAAATCAACTGCTCGAATTGGCAGAATTCATAATTCTCGACATGACTGCTAGGACAAAACTTCAAATTCAAATTATGAAAACAAAACAAAGTTCAACCAAAATCCGGGAATTCTCAACATATCATCTCAGGCCACTTCAACTAGAAAATCCAAAACGAAATTAAAAAAGAAAAATAAAAGAAACCCAAATACCGAATCAAACATCTCGAATCATCCAAAATTTACGAATTCTTTACATAACAGCGCAAAACCAAAGATAACAAAAAAAAAAAAAAAAATCACCTGCTCTTGAGACAAAAGGTAGAAGGAATGGGACGAACGTCCTTGAAGATGTCTTCGAGGTGAGGAATGTCGAATCGGCGTTCAAAGTCCTCCTGATATTTAGTCTTCCATCCAGGATCGCTGAAATCGATAGACGGATTGCTGGATTTTATTGAAACCCCGATTTTTCTTCCACGTTTTTATCGAAATCTCTCAGCCTTAGAAAGATTGGACTTGAAAATTTGTAAGAAACGTGAGATTTCGTCCCTGAAATGATGGATTTTCCATTGCCGTTTGTCGAAATAGAGTCCATGTAATAGAAACCTCTCTCTCTCTCTCTCTCTCTGTCTCTCTCTCTCTGTGAAGGAAAGAAAACACTAGAATTTCATTTGAAAAATGCAGACAACACGAAGAAGGACAGAAGGTAGGTATTTATGGTTGAAGAAGCAGAGAGAGAGAGAGAGAAGGAAATGGAAGAAGAAAAGGGCTCTTGGAAGTAGCCGGAGAGACTGTTGTTGAGTACGGCCATTTCCTATGATACTCGGGCAGTGGATGACTCTTGATACGCATGCAAAAGAAGCTATAGATATGGCATATATTAACTAAAATTAAACCGACTAAATTGTGGAATCATCTTTTTCTAAGTTAGAATCCAAAAATCAGATTGAACGATCATTCATAAGCTTTGATTTGTGAAAACTTGTATGATGAAATACGACCATTGGATGCTTTTTCCTTAACCATCCAATATATGTCCACCAATCTGATAATTAAATAATCAAATTAAGTATAAATTTTGTTTCATGCTGCATCTTAACTGGGAACCCATAACTTGGACAGTTCAATTTGACTCAGATACATGTGAAGTATATATTTTTTAAGTAATTCCTAAATACATGCGTATCATCTATCATACTATGCCAGAGTATTAAAGTTTTTCTCCTTATTTAAGTTCAACGGAAATGACAGCATGTACAGGCTAGTGTATCACCACGACTGTGGCACTGCACCATCTTTCCCGCCAACATGACACGAAATTCGTTGAATGGACGATCCAAATTCAAAGATAACCTTGCCACGTGTAACATGAAATGGCCTTACCATACTCCCTTTTTCTCTCTACAGTACCAAAGGGCATTCTAATCATCGAATACTCACCGTGGCTAGCGTGTCCCTCGTTGGAAAGGATAAACGGTTCAAATTGAAAATTGAGCATCTCGTGCTTCAATTAAAAACCTTTGGAGACATTGCAAAGGCCTCATGAATAGCGGGGAAGTTAGTGAAAACCTTGCAAAACAAGAACATTCCCAACAATTCGTCATAAGGTAACTTGACAGGGGGCAGTAGTGCATTAGGTCCTGTTGTCCATTTTAAGTATGAAAAGTGAACTATGAGAAATTAGCACGTGGCATGTGTAGAACGCTTAAAGTTAAAAGATGATACATTCAGCGTACTGACTTCGCTGGAAGATGGACGGGTACCTGTTAGCATATGGGCATATGTAACAAACATGTTGCAAACTTTAAATAATATGAGATACTTAAGGATGATTGATAGCACATGTAAGTATATTTAGAGATAAATATGATACTTGTAGGGTGCTTGAAGATGAACTTTTTTTTAAAGGGCTAGAGAGCAAATAATAATAATAATAATAATAAATAGCGATTTTCAAGTAAAACTATGTGCCCGAAATGTTTATTTGCCGTCCCGATGATAAGCTCACACGTACATGGATGAAGGGAAAACGTGCCCGCAGGAAGTTTTTAATAGTTGGCATTCAATCACCACTGTTTCCTGTGGTGTGGTCCAACTTAGATTTGGATCTTCTTCATTTTTGGGTTTGTGTCCTAAAATGATCTTAGAAAACGGATGAACGGCATGGATATAAACAAAAATACATATTAATGGGCCCCACAGTCACGGATGCACCGAAGCCTTGTCCGCGCCCAAGATGAGGGCGGCCCCGCAATAAATAGTCCTGGATTCAGTTACGTGTTCCACAGAATAATTTAAAAAAATAAAAAAGAAAGAAAAGAGAAAAGGAAAGAAAGAAAGCAGAATCGCCTGTAAGTGCTTCACGGGATTCTCTTTCTCTGTGGCTATCAATGTGGTCGGTCCTTTTCAAGATGCGCTTTTAAAAGACACAAAGCGAGAGAGGTTGGCCTTTCCATGTTGGTTTCCACCGCTTAAATTGCTCGCTTCCCTCATCGTTCGATGCATATTGCTTTTAGCCTCCTGACATCGACGGCTGAAAATGCACGAGGGATTTGGGCCACCAGGGCAGTAGCACATGAATGAAGGTGGGTAATTTGGTACTCTGGCACTATATGACGCTTATACTCAGGCACTAACTTTACACGTGGCATGCATTAGTTTAAATTAAGCTATTGTAGTTAAGTCATGCTCCCAAAAGTAAGTTGGCTGAACAACTATAATCTCTTATTCGTGAATATTTACTTGTTGAAGTTGGAATAAGACCATCTGACATTTTTCCTTTTAACCGTCCAATAAATGTCCATCCACCCAATAATCAAATAATGGATTAGACGATATCCATAATTTGGACCGTTTATTTTCAGTTACTTAATTTCTAAGTTTGTTGGTATATCACCCATCTTGCCCTGCTAGATTATCAAAGCTTTTCCCTTTGAAGGTTTTAAGCAGTGTCACGCTGCTCTACGCCTACTATCCGATTCATACTCCCACACAAGTGCCAATATGTACGTGAGATCTTAGATGTTAGTCAGGACCCCACTTGGAATTTCTTGTGGCCTGGAAATCAGCGTTAGCAAGTGAATATTGGATGTGAACCGTTGATCAATTCTCAACCCTCACTTATCTTCATATGCACACCTGATTACAGGATATAATAAAAAAAAAAAATTGGCCATGATGGGACCAGATTGGAACCGACGGACAGAAATGATCTTGCAAATGTGACATTTTGGCAGGCACCTAGAGAGAGTAGGATTAGGTAGCCATGGCATTTATCAAAGGGGTTGTTTGCCAATGTAGATTTTGTCCTTGCATTTGGAATTCAATTTCAAAGTCAATTTTCATGTTTGACAACCTTGAATTTTGCCATATTTCGATTCCAAAGAATTTAGTTCTTGGTTTTAAGCTATTTAGGATTCTTTTCAAGATGTTCGTTTGTAAAATTACTAGAAATTGAGTTTGAATTCTACGTTGCCAAAAATATGACTGATAAAATGCAATTCTCTAGAATTTTCAAAGTAATTTTCAAATTTTAAGTCGGCAAACGACTCTTGAGGGTATCCAAGCACTCAGCTATGGATCACAGAAGATGATTATCAACATCAAGGGCTGGTTGAGAGTTAAGAATGTTATGCATTGTGTAATTCTCTAGATCATTAGTAACATATATACACATTTATTCATTGAATTATATTAAGATTTTTTTATGTTTGAATTTATATATATGGTTATTTTTAAGATAATATATGCACATAGATATTTTAATTGGCCATCATGGTGTGATGTGGCCAGTATTCATCCATTAAAGGCTTAGTTCGCTTCTAGCATGACGTAGACTAATATTTAGGTATATAGGACAAGATTAATGTATATTGACATGTATGTAGATATGAGATACACCTTCACCCTTGATTTATGAGATAATCAAAATTAATGAAATCGCACAAATGATCGACATCATTGACCCCGTTCTCAATCAAATCGTGTACATAAGCCTATGTACTGCGATGGGGATGGATCATTATTTAAGAGGATGGAACGTATGTGATAATTGTATAGACAATGAACACTTGATTGTTTACGAAGTCTAAATTGAGCCACACATATTCCGAGACCAATTACCTATAAGCGACGAATCAATTTCAATCTAACCATTTTGTGAGTATTCCAGTCACATAGGTAACTTCTATATCCTTATTACTCTACGTTGACAAACTCGTGAGAAGCTAATACTACTTTGGTGTGTATAAGGCCATGCATAGAAATTTGGCTAGGTCAAATATTGCATGTTGGGAAAGTTGATAAATCAAAATTAGGTCACCAAGATGGGTTAGAGGAAGATTTTAAATTATTGTACCATGGCAATTGTACACGAGACTTATCTAAGGCATCAAATTAAAAAGATTGTTAGATTTTACTAAGAACCATATTTTAAATATATTTATATTTTCAACAGTATTAAATAACCAAGTTTGCAAGGATAAAAATCCATTCGATCTCAAAAGTGGATAAGTGTGCATCACAATTAGAGAATTGAAATTTTTTATGTATGTGTACATATGGAATCAAACATGGTCAATTAAATGTAATAAGATTTAACAATCCAAGACAAGTGGTTGGAGATTAATACAAAATATTTCTAGTTCACCCATAGATTTAGGTGTGGATTGCATACTACCCCCACCAGGACCTAATTAGAGACAAACAATCTTGATAGGAGATCTATGGGAACCGCCATAATGTATGTATTTTATCTACATCATCCATCTATTTTGACAAATCATTTCAGGGAGTGGACCACACCAAACAAGTAGTGAGGATGGAACATCTACCATTGAAAACCTCATGGGAGCCACAAAAGTTTTGGATAAACCTAATATTTATGTTTTCCTTTTATCCTGATTTACCTGACCTTATGAACAAGTTAAATAGAAAATAAACATCACAGTGGCCTTAGGAAGGTTTCAATGGTAGGCATCAATAGCACCACTACTTAGTCCATTCAAGACCTCGAATTGTCTCCCTTTTGGGTTCATGCCCTAAAATGATATGTCAAAATTGATGGATGATGTGGAAAAAATACATACATCAAGGTGGGCCCCATAGAGTCCCTGCCAAGACCGTATGTCTCTAACTAGGTCCTGGTGGAGGTAGTACACAATCCGCGTCCCATAGATTTGATATGATGTCCAATCTAGAAAGAATTAATCTTAAAAGTCTTACATTGGATTTACCTAATCAGCAGGTATAGATTAGATTTTTTGATTATGAGGAAGTACATTATAAGAGATATTAGAGTTAGTTTCTAATTAGAATTTCTCTAAAAGTAAGGGTTTTGTCCAGACATTTCTTTCCTCTCCAACCCTAGCCTTAAAGAAATCTATTC
This sequence comes from Magnolia officinalis, assembly GCA_021015155.1. Classification (NCBI taxonomy): domain Eukaryota; kingdom Viridiplantae; phylum Streptophyta; class Magnoliopsida; order Magnoliales; family Magnoliaceae; genus Magnolia; species Magnolia officinalis. The sequence goes on from JAJHSJ010000734.1 coordinate 24,285, forward strand.
CTTCTTAGAGAGAACCCATAATGTGTGGTGTCTTCTCCCCTTATGGTTGAGTGTTTAAAAAAATAAAATCATGACTTTACATTCAAGGTAATTTTGTTATTAAAAATTTTTAATTAACACAGTTTATGATGCTTTTGACTTTTAAAAAGATATATCTCTTAAATATGATATAGTCCCTACTCCAAGTTGCATTAAGACACTTTGGTCAATCCATTAAATCAATCTAAATTGTCCATTAGGTTCCACGAACATTTTATAGGCTACAATTGAGAAAATCGTATAAATCCATCCATAAGTTGGCATTCTTTTCCATTGTCATCCATGGGTCATGGATAGCCAAAATTATAGATAGAATGTGGTTCTTTAGCCCAAACAAGTAGATCTTGACAATCTACCAAATAGGCTATTAATCAAATGGCTAGAAACCTCCCAGCAGGGTATTTTTACACGGTAGCCCGTGAAATGTGCGTTGGATATAATAGCTGTATTTATTTTATTTAAACCATGTTAGTGGACTTGTTTATAACATTTTCTTGAATAAGCATGAATCATACCTAGCGTGCGCGGTGACGACAACCAAATTCGAATACTTCATATGTACCATCTGGAAGACGACAAAACTTCAATACTCTAGGAGAATGTGATGGTTGATGCACAGCTACTAAGAAATTGTGCATGTAGCACTAGAAGTAACTTTAATTAAACCGTCCAAATCGTGGGTCCCCATTTACCTGGCTCGTGTAACAAAAATTGCATTGATTTGATTTAATAATTAGCTGATTGCCAGATGATTGATGACCGATGGATTGAAAATGATCAACAGTCAAGATGAACGAATGCTTGGTAATACGAGGTAAGGATCTTTCAATCAATATGAACACAATTAGAATGGTTTAGTTTAAGTTAAAATTTTTCACGTGTACAAGCTCAAGTACCTGCACATCAAAGATCATACTTTGCCGGAGTATTAAATAATTCCGCATGAAATAACAATAGACGGTCGCATGGGAAGGTCCATTGTCTATTTGTCTATTTCTTCTTATTATTAAAAATTAAAAAAAAAAAAAAAAAAAAAAAAAAAAAAAAAAAAGAGTTAGGAGAGCCATCGCTAACATTATAACGTCGTACACATGCGCGTGCACGCGCATGTATGTGGTCTGCTTACGTTAGCACACGTGTTGGTGCACACACGTTTCATCCAAATGCAGTGCATGCAACAGGTAGAGCTCACGGGTATATGGCCACCGTTGTGGCCTGATTGTGGGGCCTGATCATTTACACAGTGGGCCCCACCTTTTGAACGACTTGGATATTCTTCACACAAATCAGGTTGGCATGTGCGTACAGCATCTGGAATTACAAGTATCTCTCTACTACGTGTAACCTGTGCAACGGTTGGCCGATTTTACATTGTCAGTAGCGTTTTTTTGGAGCTAAATATGGAACGTTCGAAGGGCATAAGGACATTCTAAATAAAGTGGGTATTTGGAAAACTTAAAAGTGCAACTCTTTTGGGTGTTGAGATTCAATCAATCCCTAACTGTGGGGCCCACTTTGATGTATGCACCTCACATCCACGACGTCCATTCATTTTGAAAGATCAATTTAGGGCGTGATCCCAAAAGTGAACCAGATCCAAATCTTAGGGTGGACTACAACACAGGAACTGTAGCAATTCTATACCCACCATTAAAAACTTCTAGGGGCCACTAGACTGTTTATTTTCCATCTAACTTATTGATAAGGTCATAAAGATAGAGATGAAGGGATCATATCAGCTTGATCCAAAACTTTTATATCCCACAAGAAGTGTTTAATGGTCAATCACCACCTTTTCTTGTGGTGTAACCCACATGAGATTTGGATCTATTTTATTTTTTGGATCACGCTGTAAACTGAGCTCTCAAAAAGGATGGACGTCATATATGTAAGTCACATATATTATAACAATGATCCACCGAAGCTATTCAGGGCTCTTTCTTCACGTGTAGTTAAGATTTTATCCTAAAAAAATAATAGCTTTCAGGTAGCCTACACCCCTCTCCTTCACTGCATGTAACCCTACGCATAGACAGCACCCCTTTCATTGACGCATGCAAGTAAGCCTCACCCTCTCTATTTATATGAGTAGCCTGCATCCTTCCCCACGGATCATCTCTCTCCCCATTGCTCTCTCTTCCTACATTTCACGTTCCATGCCTTAATAAATAAAATATAACTTTAGGTTCATGAGCTAACTCGTGCTTTTGTTTAATTAGTGTAGCTGTCATATCTAAAATTGGTGACGTAATTTCATGTTATGCATTGCAAAGTAAGATGGTTATGAATCCCATCATCATCAGGTGAGCCCCACCACTTGAATTTGTAGGTTTATGGGCATTTTCACGTTTCTATGGTGTGGCCCACTTGATGGTACCATCAACCCAACTTTTTATCTTCTGTGTGAAATACACTTACCTCATGGGGTCCACGGAAGCCAGTACCATGGTTACTTATGATGGAAACAGTACCATTAAAGTTGTTTGTACCAAAATAATGTAAATCAGTTCAACCATGCAAATTATGACAAGTGGTACATGAGATATCTCTAAGTCAGGTGTCGAGCTGATGACTTCTACAATAAGTCCTAACATTATAGTACTTATCTTTAAATAAGGATAGAGGACTATTATCTATTATCACCACATTAACAATGAAATGTATTCAACAAGGGTAATATTTCAGTATAGACCCGACGTACCATCCACCTTTTTTTACTCGACCTGAACAAAATCTATCTAACCAAAGTAGACCTTTACTCGTACTAATGAACCCATAAAGACGAAATATATTCTTACTTTTTTCAGCTGCTTTACCTAAAAACTAGGGGTATTTTTGTCTAAAACCTTTTTCCGTATCCTAAAAATTCACTTTGATAGCTTAAGTTTTCGAGTGTCGAAAAAAAAAAAAAAAAAAGTATAGAAGGAAGGAGTCTACATTGCTAATTTTTTCATTCAACAAAATGCACCATGAGAAAAATGAGTAACCGTGCTTTTCCAACCAATTACATGAGAAGGCACCACATTGGATGATTGGTTACTCTCTTCTATCAGCTGGTTACAAAAAACACACTTGCACTCATCTAGAACAAACAAACAGCCTCCTGAAAGAGGATCAGAGCAAACGCATCTTAGTCTAAGATCAATACCTCAATCGCTTATCACCCGTGGACCCTCTGTACTTAGAAGTAGCATAATCAATCCTTGTAGCCGTAACCAGTAGCAGTAGTTCCCTTCTATTTGTGCTTGTGTGACATCTCTGAAAAAAGATTTTAAATCATATATCCCCTCCACCTATGCTTACAGGCTAGGTCAACCATAGTTGTAGCCTCCAGAATCGCCACAGCTCCGCTCATCAGCAGGCTGCTTCCGGGAAGCACCCTGTTGCTCTTATCCAAGCTAGTGATCCCTTTCTTGGCAAGAATTCAAGTTACATCTCCCTTTCATAACTTCTCGTGATCTTTTCCCAATTATTGCATCTTTCAAAAGTCCTTAATTGTCAGGGCAAAAGAATTCAAAAGAGGAAGAGTTCTAATCTCAGCAAGTTGCCTGATTAGCAAGCGCATAGTTGGCTGATTAGTCCACCGATCAATTGAGCACCGTTCTATCTTGACGCCAAAGGCCAACAATAATTACGATTTGAACTGGACCCACATTGATTCTAGCATGCCCGCACAACATCGCGTAGATCTCGCGTGGCAGGAAATAACACCAACAAAAGTGTCCCAAACCAACGAAATCTACATAAACTCTGCAAAGTTGCCAACTATGCCTAAAAATAGCTAGGCATAAACAAAATAAAGTTTTAAAAGGCACAACCCTGTTCCAGTTATGGGCAATATATCACAAAGCATGATCATATTAAGCCTCTAGATTAGGGTCCTTACTCTTGCTCGGGTGGTAGACTCTCAGGAGTTTCAATTCTCGGTCAAGGGTTCGAGTACCCATAGGTGGTGAAATTGTTCGGATCCATGGATGAAAGAAAGAAATATATCCCAATTGTTAATTGGGTCAGATTCGGGTACACCAATCAACATTCCATTGGAAATTGGTGGTTGAATTTCCCAATTTTATCATTCTTTTTCTTCTTCTTTTTCTTTTCTTTGCATTCAGTATTAGAAATAGCATATTTGTAGTGTCGACTGTCCAGACGCGATTCTGGACCCAAGTCCCATTTCGATTCCTAATTCATACTCAAAATTAGACTTGATAGGACCCAAAAGACCTTGGGCTACCCGAACCTGGGCCCGCAAGGTTAGGCCTAGGCCTGAGATCAAACGGACCTGGAGCTAGCCCATGACGGCTATCATGACCCAAGCCAAGCCTGAACCCGAGCCCAGCCATCCACATTTTGTGCAACATCTCGGCTGTCTAGTGTTCCCCGTAATGACATTTGACAAACATGCCCTAAAAATCCTAAAAGGGCCAGGCCGGGCTGGGCTGACGAGCTTTTAAACAAAGACCGAGTCTCGTCGCGATATTAAACCAGGTTAAATGAACAGCTAGGGCCCAGCCTTCGGGCCTAATGTTCTAGCCAAAGCCCACACTGAAGATTGATGGTCCACTCTAGCCAACTGACAGCCGTACTGGGATCCAAATCCGGAACCGCATTATATTCGGACCAGGGGCCCGGATCTGAGCGTGACACGTTGACGGCCATAATACTGTGACTGTAATAGGATATTCATTAGAAAGGCTCACATATGGAATGGTCAAATGATCCAAACCGATGATATGATGGGACCCACATTAATGTGGGACATCGACCCGATTGGAAGACACTATACGTTTGATGATTGGTGGGCTAATAAGAGACGAGAAAATAAGGTTGGAAAATAAGACCAAACATCGAAGTATCAAAGGATGATTTCTAGCCATAGGATTATCGAGATATATTGCGTAAGAACGGTCTGCATTATTCAAAATGGCAAGGTGGCCCACTTGTTACAGACGTGCCTATTTTCACCCCACTGGTATGCAATGTCACTTGGGAGGCTTGAGTTGATCGTGTAAAGAAGAGATGTGCAAGTGCATCTATCATCCTACCATTTGCATGCTTTAAGGAAGACCTAAGAAGTGCATCAGACCGTTGATTCTGTGGGCCATAAAAATTGATGGGTTACTGCCTAAAAGTTGTGACGATTAATCAATCGGATGGAACATGGACTGTAATCTAATTGGATAGCTACGATGATCCTCTCAGGGCTCTGCCTCATCCCCTCCGTCCCCATAGTACAGTGTCGCAAATGGGCTGAGCCTGAGCTTGCATGGCCTGATCCAATCAACTAAAAATCCTGCACTGAAAACTCATTCCAAGACCACCGTTGGATATCAGGACCCCGTTTGCTTGGTTAGGGTCAAATTCTGTGGCCAGCGTGCCAGATCTTGATTTTTGTTCTCTGAAATAAACTGGGTCACAGCAGATCTGCTGAAATCAGACAGGCCTAGCCCTGTTTGGGCGGGCCTACTAGGTCTGGAGGTCATTTGAGCTGTCTGGGGCCCACCATGATGCGTGGGTGTCATCCAACCTGCCCATTAGATGCACCCAGCCTGATCCATAAATCAGGTGGGCTACACAAAAGGTAACAACGGTGGATAATGTGGAGGGTGATGCCTGCCATAGATACTTCCAATGGAATGCGTTGTCCTCCAGTACTGTTGTGTTCATGCTATCCAACCCATTCATCAACTGCTGCCCACCGGGATGAAGTACTGTCACACCAAAACTCAGGCTTTCCAATACTCTTTATAAATAAATAAATAAATAAATAAGAAAAAAAAAAAATTCAATCTAGGCGTGACTGTACATTGCCCCCATTTGATGCGACCTATTTATACCCGTCATATCATGGCTATATTAAACAGTCTAGAAAACGCAATATACATCTGGTGATGAAGATAAACTTCAGAGCCAAGATAAACTCTTGCCAACCACATTGCTAGATTAAGTCAGTTACAACTCAGTCTTCGGATTCCCTCTAAATTTCTAAGCCCTTAACATTTTCTTGGTCACATCATGCTGACCAAAATTATAGCGCTGATATTTTTCTATGACTATCTTACAACTGTTCATGTTCAGAAAATTATCCACTTTATGGCTATCTTGCCCGCTCAAACCATCTCTGATAACCTTTTTTGGCTTTATTTACTTTCATATGCCGATTTTACTAAATCTCCAATCTTATTAATAAAAATTAGTATTTAACCTTTAAAATCATGTTTTACTTTCTTATGTTATTTTCATGGGCAAATATAATTAAGCTGTTACAATTGGTTAGAAGTCCTTGTTTTAGAGTAAAAGGAATCCATCTAAAGGATTAACATTCCCTTTCATATATCGCTCAATCTATTTAAAAATTGGTGGTTTAGTAAAGCTAGTATTAATAAACATGGTCTTAATATGGCTATTTCAACGCCTAGGGTCAGAAGGTATTCAGTTCAATTAGAGTTGAATATGACTCTGGCATGCCTAGCATATACATACTTATACATGCATCAAAGAATCGGTCCATTATTGCACGTGTGGTCATGTTTTCAAATTGAATAACGATACGTCCTACTAATTTTGTCGCAAAATGATTTTTAGGACGTATACTGAGCATGAGGAGGCACACTAAATGCACGATTTAGATTACACATACATATCACGTGTGGACTGTGACACCCCGTCACTGTGACCACATGTGGGCGGACACACATGTGGGCGGGCCAAGGTGGCTAGCAGGTTTACTGTGCAATAGTGAAGGTAAAACTTTATTCCACATCGGAAATGTCGTCTGAAGTTGTGGTGGTTATAAGTTGGGTTCCTTCCTTAACAAACATGAGGCGTTTTTAAAGTTGTGAACTTCTGCAAAGCGGACAATATCATATGTTGTAGGTGCGGGCCCTACAAGTGGTATCAGAGTCGAGGACGGCTCTGCTTTCGGTGGGGGATATTGTGACACCCCGTCACTATGGCCACATGTGGACGGGCACATGTGGGTGGACCCCAGGTGGCTGAACAGGTTACTGTGTGGCTGGCAAGCTACTGTGCTGACAGGCTACTGTGCACACAATGAAGGTGAAACTTTGTCCCACATTTATAATGATTATAAGTTGGGTTCCTTCTTTAACGGACATGACGTGTTTTAAAGCCGTGAGCTTCGACAAAGTAGACAATATCAGTGTTGTGGGAACAGGCCTTACATGAACACTACACAACTCAAACCTGTGATAATTATAAGAAGTTTGGACAAATGTGATCATCATCATCATCTAAGCCTTAGCCACATGAATCCCATTCCACCATTCCACTATATCAAAAGTCATGGAGTCATCGACTACATTCTGGTCTTATCACCTTTGGTGTATTCCTATATTTCCCCAATTGTATTTATTTCAATTCTATTCTTTCTTATTTTGCCTCTCAATCACCTCAACACTCATCTTATGAACATATTATCGCTTAACTACATAACACTCTATCTAATAAATCATGACATTAAAGACATGTGAGCATCGCAATTCAATCTCTGTCGTGGGCCCAAATTTTTATTTGCAGTGACATGGCCCATTATCACCCACAAACAAGCCCAAAACGTACTGGAATGTTCAGTTCGAATGGCTGCCGAGAAGTAATAAGAAAAAGCTCCACAAACAATGTACACGTGGAACACCTGAGTAAGGCTTTATCGTACTGAGTAAACTCAGTTGGGCCTACTATTAATGTATGTGGGTTATTCACGCCGTCCATCTGTTCTCCAGATCATTTTAGCGGTTGAGTCCAAAATAGAAGTATTCCAGATTTTCAACTGGACCACAACCAAAGGAAACATTGGAATAATGACTTCCACCGTTGAAACCTTGCAGGGCCCACAGTGATGTATTTGTCCCATCCAACCTGTTATAAGATCACAAAGACATTGATGAAGGGAAAACACAAATATCAGCTTGATCTAAAACTTCTGTGGGCCCCAAGAAATTTTCAAGGGTAGAATTTCAATTCACACTGTTTCCTGTGGTGAGGTCCACTTGAGATTTGTATATAATTCATGTTTGGGTTCAAGCCATAAAATTATCTGCTAAAATGGATGGACGGAGTAGATAAAATATGTAAATCACGGTGGACCCCACAGAATTTACTCAGTACCCAATCCGGTTGCTAATAAATGGACCAGCCTCAGCTTTGGGCCAGACACGGTCACGTTATGTGACAGATGATGAATGGCACGGACCTCTTGTCCTTGCGTGTCGTTGCTATGGGTGAATGTGTGAGCTGTAGCGCACACAAACTCACATGGCGCAAGAGTGCGAGATGTTGTCTACTCATCAGGTGGGGCCCACAAGCTCCACCACTAAATGCAGCTGGTTCTCTCATCAGCTGGCCACATAGGTACAATCATATTCAATATAGATCCAAAAGCTATTTAGATGGGCCATATCGTAGATGGGGTACAATAGAAGAAAAAAAAAAATCAAAAAAATATAACTTTTTGTCTTTAGTAATGGCTATTTGTGGTACATTATTCGAAGTTAAAGATCTCTAATCTCGAGTGCTTATGAGACAGGTACCATAAGCTATGACTTATCAGATTAACGGTTTGGATTACCATGCATGATCCTAATTCCAATTCCTACAGTACTGATGTCTGGTGAGATGTATTAAACCAGTAGAAAAGATACAATTGGGGATTTGGGTTCCTCTACAAGTCTTTGAAGAAAAAGCTTATTCTACAAGGTTGTGTGTGGGGCCCACCTGGTGTGTGCATGGTGGTCGACCTTCTGGTAAGGTCAGTCCACGGTTAAAGTTGGATAAATAGACCTATCCACCACACGTGGGCACCAGTGGTTTTGAAGGTATTTGGCGGTTGTGCTGTTTGTTTTATGAAGTGGGTCCATCTAATGATCCGGTGCAACTGATTTTTAGCATATCCCATCATCATGGTGAGGCACACTGAATGGACGGGTTTAGATGGAATAATAAAATGCAGTGGGCCACACATAGGCAACAGAAAGCAAAATGTGAAATTACGTTGGAGATAAAAACTAGCATCAATAATAAAGAAAGTAAACGCCTTCTACTTGGTTTGTTTTACTCACAAGCTCTTTTCCGTTCATGTGGCTTATATATATATATATATATATATATATTATATATATATATATATATATATATATAATATATATATATATATATACACTTTTTGTCAAGAGGAGAAAAAGAAAATAAATGAAAGACTTTGTTGCAGTAACTACTGGATGTCTACTAGATGAAATGTATTGTCAAGCAAACCGATGATTTCGAAGTTTAATTTGTCTAAACCGGCATTTTAGGGCGTGTTTGGATACTACGATGTTACTTTTTTTCAACTAAGTCAGCTTGGTAAATATAATAGAATAATAATTTATTATTTTTTGTTTTTTATAAATAGACACTCACACTGCAAAGGTTTTTCACCACAAAGAGTACCGGAGCCCAGTACCTCATGTTGAAACTTGTTGGGGATAAAAACCGCATTCCGAGGGTTCGAATTAATGGCTCGGTTATCCGAGGCATATAGTGATTCCGAGCCAAAGGTCACGAATCGAAGAGACGAGTCAAATTGAGCCGACACAAGCGACGAATGGGTTATTCGGATGTGTGTCATATAAGGTTCAGTTATCTCACCTTGTAAATCCGAGCCATCTAAATTGAGTCGGTTTCGGCCGGGTCGAATTATCCCTCGTCTCGGCCAGGTTGGTTCAGTGTTGGCCGGATTAGACGAAGGAAAGATGATTCGATATCGTTCCGAATATCTTGTAGGAGGATCTCCGATTCCCAAGATCTCGGGAATGGATAGAGACCAGAAACAAGATATCTTTGATCTCCGACATATCAGGAAGAGAATCCGGGCATAATAGGATCCTCTCAAACTTATAAATAGGGAGTCTCCATTCCAGTGAAAGGTATGAAAAACATCACCATTTTCAACACGCCACCTCTATAATTCGTTGAGACTGACTTAAGCATCGGAGATCCCCCTGGCTAGAGCCAGAGTCTTCGGCTATTTTCTTCCTTGTGTGCAGATAACGAAGGTCTCAGGAGAGCGTGTCGAAATCTACATCAACAGTTTGGCGCCGTCTGTGGGAATTCGTACGAAAAGCCATCCCCCTACATTCCAATCATAATGGTGATGACGAGAAGAACAATTCAGGAAGATGAATTAAACGAGGTGGCCGTTACAGGGCCGGCGGCCCATCCGCCACCTCAGGCTGCTCAAAATCCGCCTAATAATCGCCACCGAGCTACGGCCGCAGCAAACAACCAGCGGGCTCGGAGCGATGGGCGATTGGACCAGGAAGTCCAGGAAATCCGGTCTGACATGAACGTGATGAAGCAAATGCTCGAGCGGCTGTACCAGCAACAAGTGCAGCAGCCCTTCCAAGGGGAAACAGCACGTGCCCCAGCATCGGCAGATAACGCGGTTGATCCCCAACCCTCGGCACCGCGATCGCTCCATCAACCTAGCCAACCTCAACTGGTCTCCGAACCCCATCCAGCTCAGTCGGCCAATGCCGTTTTACCTCCCACAGATCTTCGCCATGAGATAGATCGAAGGAGGCGTAGTCGGCCCCCACCTGAAGGAACGGCCGAAAGCGGTGAACCATGGAAGGCCGACATTCAAGACCTTAGAAGGGAGGTGCGAGAAGAAATGAAAAAGAAATGGCGGATATGAGAAACGGCCGACAGACATATCAGTCAAGGTCCGAGGTAAAAACATCGCCCTTTGTGGACGAGATAATGCAGGCTCGGTTGCCCGAAAGGTTCCGATTGCCTCAAATCGCGCCCTTTACAGGTAAAACTGATCCGGTCGAACATATCGAATGTTTTAAAACATACATGGAATTGCACGATGCCTCGGATAAGGTAATGTGTCGAGCTTTTTCTATTACGTTGACAGACGTGGCAAGGCTTTGGTTTAGACAGCTGAAGCCAAAATCCATTAGCTCGTTCGCCGAGCTCAGCGATGCCTTCCTCACCAACTTTATTGGCGGAAAAAGAAAATTAAAACCCCCTGTACATCTAAACAAAATAGTCCAAAAACAGGGAGAATTACTGAAAGATTATATCAAGCGCTTTAACTTTGAGTCTCTTCAGGTTCGAAAGCATTCAGAGGAAACAGCGCTTAATGCACTCATGCAGGGAGTGAAAGACAAACCGTTCTTGGCGTCTTTGGACAAAAATCCGCCCGATACTCTGGCGGAATTTATGGCGCGGTCTGATAAATACGCGAACGCCGAGAGACGCGCGGATGATGCGAGAAACAAAAGCTCTGGTCAAAGACTCGGTCAAAAAAGGACCAGAGTCAACCGGAGAGAAGAAGCGTAGAGACGAGCGAGTTCGCGACGAGCAAAGGTCGAGCAAACGACCAGATCGACGATTCTCTGTTTACACCCCCTGAACAAGACTCAAGAACAGGTGCTGATGGAGATTAAAGGCGAAAGCTTTGTCAACTGGCCCAATAAGCTCAGAAGCAACCCTAATCGCCGAAGCAAGGACAAATACTGTCGCTATCATCGCGACCATGGGCACAATACGAGTGACTGTTTTCATTTGAAAGAAGAGATCGAACGGCTCATAAAGAAGGCCGACTCAAGGATCATGTGGTCAAAGCCGCGGCAAGCAAAGAATGTCCGATTGAAAATCAGCCTACGGAAGAAATCCGAACGATCATCGGTGGTCCATGCGGTGGAGGCGATTCAAACAATGCTCGAAAAAATCATTCCAGAAATCTCAGTCGGCCTGAGTCCGAGCTTATGATCATCGCTCGGCCATCCAAGGAGCCGAGAAGAGAAAAATACTGCATTTCATTCACAGAAGAAGACGCCCGAGGTATTCATCATCCTCATGACGATGCGCTAGTAATCACCCTGACCATCGCCAATCGAAAAGTATTCCGAATACTTGTTGACACGGGGTCATCTGCGGACGTATTATTCGCCTCAGCTTTTGATAAAATGGGCGTCGGACGATCATCACTACGTCCGGTACAGACCCCGTTGATCGGATTCTCTGGAGGGCAAGTAATGCCCGAAGGGGTCATCCCCTTGCCCCTCACAGCCGGAACTTCTCCACATCAAACGACGATAATGGCTGAATTCCTGATCGTTGATCAGCCGTCAGTATATAATGCGATAATCGGCCGACCATCTCTGAGTCTCCTCCAAGCCGTGGTATCTACATACCATCTCCTAATGAAATTCCCGACCGAATCGGGAGTGGGAGTTGTCAAAGGAGATCAGCAAGACGCAAGGCGGTGCTATATGACAGCCGTAAAAAAACCGGCTGATAAAATAAATGCCGAAATAGCAACAATTGAATCGCCGGATCCCCGAGGGGAAACGCATGAAAGAGGTCGGCCAGTTGAGGATCTCATCGAGATTCCTTTAGTGGAAGCAGAAGAGTCCAAGACAGTAAAAATTGGCTCATCTCTACGGTCTCCTCTAAGAGAAAAGTTGGTCGCCTTGCTCCGTCGATACGCTGATGTTTTTGCTTGGAGTCATTCGGACATGCCTGGGATCGATCCGTCTGTAATCACACACCGGCTCAACATCGATCCAACCTACCGACCAATCCGACAAAAGCGACGCCCGCTCGGCCCTGAGCGCTATGCCATCATCAAAGAAGAAGTCAGCAAGCTTTTCCAAGCGAATCTCATAGAAGAAATATATTATCCAGATTGGGTCGCGAATGTCGTATTGGTGAAGAAACCTAACGGGAAGTGGCGCGTCTGTATTGACTATACCGACTTGAACAAAGCCTGCCCGAAGGACAGTTTCCCTCTTCCAAGAATAGATCAGTTAGTGGATAGCACAGCAGGGCATGAACTTCTTAGCTTTATGGATGCATATTCAGGCTATAATCAAATTGTAATGCATCAGTCAGATAAATCGAAAACAACCTTTGTCACTGACAAAGGCCTTTATTGTTACCGAGTGATGCCCTTTGGTTTGAAAAATGCAGGCGCGACTTATCAAAGATTAGTCAATAAAATCTTTTCTCGGCTCATAGGTCGAACTATGGAAGTATACATTGACGATATGCTCGTCAAAAGCATACATGCGACGGATCATGTAGCCGATTTGGAAGAAATGTTCCTCGTGTTACGCAAATACAAGATGAAGCTAAATCCGAATAAATGCGCATTCGGAGTAAGTTCTGGGAAGTTCCTCGGATTTCTGGTGAGTCAGCGAGGAATAGAAGCAAATCCAGAGAAAATAAAGGCTCTGCTTGACATGGAATCCCCGAAAACAATCAAGGATATTCAAAGGCTGACCGGACGATTGGCGGCGCTCAACCGTTTCATATCCCGTGCCACGGATAAGTGTCTTCCTTTCTTTCAACAGCTAAAAGGACAACAGGTCCTAGAATGGACGGAAGAATGTGAGACGGCATTTCAGCGGCTAAAATCGCATCTCGGATCACCACCTGTCCTATCAAAGCCTGAGTCGGGAGAGCCTCTATTACTGTATCTGGCGGTCTCCACGGCGGCTGTTAGTTCGGCCCTGATACGAGAGTCCGAAGGAAAACAATTGCCGGTCTATTACGTCAGCAAAGCATTATTGCCAGCCGAGACAAGATATCCGCATTTGGAGAAAGTTGCGTTAGCTCTGATAATCTCTTCGCGACGACTCAGGCCGTATTTCCAAGCTCACACTATCATTGTCATGACCGACTATCCGCTGCGTCAAATCTTACAGAAGCCTGAGGTTTCCGGTCGACTTACGAAATGGGCAATCGAACTAAGTGAATTTGATGTTCATTACAAGCCTAAAGCTGCAATCAAAGGACAGGCGGTGGCTGATTTCATCGTCGAGGCGACACCACCGATAGAATCTCCGGATGATGACATAACCGCAAATAGCGATGAGTCAATACCGCCTATATCCCATACTCCTTGGAAGCTGTATGTCGATGGCTCTTCCAACTCAAAGGCAAGCGGGGCCGGGGTGGTATTGGAGACCCCGGATCATACATACATGCAATATGCCTTACGACTTGGATTTCAAGCATCAAATAATACAGCTGAGTATGAAGCACTTTTACTCGGTCTCCGTTTAGCAGCCAGCATGGGAGTTACACATTTGAATGTCTTCAGCGATTCTCAATTGGTCGTCAACCAAGTTACCAGTGTATATCAAACGCGGAAACAGCAACTAAAAGCCTACATGGAAAAGGCCAAAGAAATGATCCGCGCGTTTCAGTTTTGTAAGGTCATTCGGATCCCTAGAACCGAGAATAGCAAAGCCGACTTATTAGCAAAGCTGGCTTCTGCTAATGAAGACGACATACCCAGGTCTGTCCCTATTGAATATGTCGCAGAACCGAGTATTAGTGAACCACTTCGCTCGATCGTCCATGTAATTGACTCGGACACGGAACCTACCTGGCTCGATCCGATCATGCAATATCTCGATAAGGGCAAGCTGCCCGAAGATCGTGTCGAGGCACGACGAATGAAGGTTCGAGCCTCCCGATACACCATACTTAACGGTACCCTATATAAGAAAGGTTATTACACTCCGCTGCTTCGATGTTTAAATCCCAGTGAAGCCGATTATGTGCTACGTGAAATTCATGAAGGAATCTGCGGAAATCACTCCGGAGGAAGATCACTCGCCCACAAGGTCTTACGACAGGGATATTACTGGCCGACTATCCAACAAGACGCCCGCCGACTCACCCAAAGGTGCGAGAAATGTCAGAAGTTTGCAAATATCCCGAGGCAAGCTCCCGAGATGTTGACTCCTATGACGGGTCCCTGGCCTTTCGCGCAATGGGGGATCGACATCATCGGTCCACTTCCCATCGGAAAAGGTCAAACCAAGTTCGCTGTGGTAGCTGTCGACTATTTCACAAAGTGGGCCGAGGCCGCGCCATTAGCTAAAATAACCGAGCAACGTATAACCGATTTTGTGTGGAAACACATCATCTGCCGGTTCGGAGTGCCTCGCACAATCGTCACTGACAACGGGAAGCAGTTTGATAGTAGAAGCTTCCGCGAGATGTGTGATAACCTCGGAATCAGGAACGTATATTCCTCGCCTTATCATCCTCAGACGAACGGACAAGTCGAGGCGGTCAATAAAATTATCAAACAACATCTCCGAACCAAGCTTGATCGCGCCAAAGGGGCGTGGGCCGAGGAACTACCGAAAATCCTGTGGGCGTATCGAACAACAGCTCGGACCGCCACGGGCGAAACCCGTTTTCCCTTGCTTACGGTTCGGAAGCCGTTACTCCCGTAGAGATTGGGTTGCCCTCGGCTCGAGTAAGTTCGTTCGACGCGGAAGATAATGAAGAACTGTTAGCATTCGGGTTAGATCTTCTAGACGAGCAAAGAGAAGTGGCACGGATACGTACATCGGCTCGGCTCGGCAACAACAGGTGACTCGGTTTTATAATGCCCGAGTTAAGGTTAGACGGTTTCGGGCGGGAGATATGGTCCTCCGGAAAGTATTTCCCAATACTAAGGAGCTCGGTTCTGGCACATTGGGACCCAACTGGGAAGGACCATATATCATCTCAAGCACCATCCGACCAGGAAATATCGATTGGAAGATCTGAACGGACGACTGTTGCCTCACCCTTGGAACGCAGAGCACCTGAAGATTTATTATCCTTAGTTCGACATTTGCAGTCCGATACTTGCCCCAGAAGTAAAAAAAAAAAAAAAAAAAAAAAATTCTTTTAATCGAGACGCATGAATAAAACTAAGTATATTTTCTTTGGATTTATCTGCTGAAGTGTTTACATCAAAATTGTCCTTCATGAATAGATTTCTAAAAAAACAAAAAATAAAAAAAAAACTGAAGCCTGGTTCAATGTCCCTCGCGGGAGTAGTCCCGGCAATATCAGTCTCGTCCCCAATAATCGGTTCAGTGATAGCGTCGACGGGATTATCGTCAGGATTCTCGGAACCCGAAGCTCCTTCTCCTTCAAATCCGGAAAGATCGAGGTCGGGAAACGCCTTCTTCACATCATCAAGGCACTCCAAATATCCGCTTTGAAATAAGCGGTCTCTTTCGTCCTCAAACTCCTTCGACTCGAGAAAACCTTGGACCGCCTGGTCCCTAGCTCTCTCGGCCTCCCGAACCTCTTCCTGGGCTTGCTGGATCAGCTTTGATGCTTCGAGTCTGGCCCGAGTCAGACTGTCTTCACATGAAGCATGAACCTCGACGATTCGCTTATTTTCGGCCGATATCCGAGCAACTTCGGCCTGCAAATCCTCGAGGGTCCTCCTCGCAAAACACGCATCGGCTTCGGCATTTTCAGCGGCTCTCCTAGCGGAAGCGGCTTCCGCCTTGGCATCTTCAGCTGCCTTCCGAGCAAGGGCTGACTCGCCGTCAAAATGCCGACTCGGATTTCGGCGGCTTCGCGACGACCTTCGGCTTCTGCCAAAAGAGTCTGCAGCTTATGAACCGAGGCCAATTCCTTACATGCCTTGACCAGACAAGGGCTAGTTCAAATAACACCTTCGCCGCATGACCGACAGTCTGAGTCATGGGGGCATTGTAAAGACTGGCGAAATCCTTTTCACCGCCATGAGCCAAGGCCCAGGGAACCATTCCCGCCACGACCGCCTGAAAGGCGGATGGTTCCTGTTGAGTTGTCTCTCTGCGGGAAGATTCAGTCCTTGCTTCGTCCCTCTGTCTCGGCATTTCCGTGTCAGCAGGTCCTGATTCAGAAGCAGTCTGTGGAGCGACTGCGACCTCTTCCCTCACTTCTGGCCTCTCCTCCGGATCGGATATTATGACGACGGCAGGAGGGGAGGAATTTGTTGGTTCCTTCTCCTTTTGCGTCGTCTCTTTCTCCTTCGGCAGAACTCTGAATTTCTTTATTGGTCTCGGTTCCGACAGAAGGATCGAACGCGGAGGAGCTTTTCTTAGAAACCGCTTTGGGGAGAGGGCGAGCTCCTGTCATGGCAGAAGAGACTGGTTCGGGAACAGCTTTTTGGTGAGGTCGGGCTTCAGGCAAGTCTGAAAAAGCAAGGCAGATCAGATAGAATCCAAAAATGGTTTGAAGTTGTCTTCTAAATTACCTGTGACAGCCGAATCTAAACCTGCGAGATGAAGGCGTTCGGGCTGCAAGAGCACCTTCCAGGATCTATTTGCCGCGTCCAGTGCCCTCAAATCTTTGATCCGAGCCAAAGCGCTGGATCCCAATTTCTCCCTCGTCTTCGGAATTTCTGTTTAGAAAATAAAAACAAAAAAAAAAAAATCAGTCAGAATCCGCATGTAAAGAGTGGCAAGAAAGCTAAACAGCCGAGTCACCTGCTTTAAGGAATGTCCGAGGCACACGGGCCTCGGAAAGATCAGAATCGGCCGATTCCCAGCGACCACTCGCCCAGAACCAACGCTCTCTCCAGTGTTTATTGGAGGTGGGAGGGTCGGTTATTAAGAACCTCCTTTGCCTCTCCAAGCAGCAAACACGTAGAAGCCGGGATAGTTTGGATTAACGCGTACTTGATATAAGTGCAGAAACTCATCGACTGTCAACGGTGGTTGCTCTAACTCGGCCCACAGTACCGCACACCCGAACAAATTTCTCCACCCATTCGGTACTATTGCCCGGGTGTGTCCGTCCGAATACGAGACAAGACACCTCGAACTATGGGTTGAAGGGGCAAGCGTAGGCCACATTGCATTGCAACCTGGAATATTGCTACTGCCCCGGGAGGTGGAGAGTCTGGTAAGGCGTTCGGACGAGGAAGGTGAATAATAACCGAATCAGGGATATGATATCCGGTTCGGATTCTATCTAAATCAGACTCGGTCAAGACCGAGGGAACTGGACCACATGAGTCGTCTTCCGACTCATCTTCTTCAGCCTCGGCGGAGACTGGCCTATGATGGGAGCCGACTTATCAAGAAGAACCGTCCCAGAGGTCTCCTCAGCAATCAACACCTCTCCTTCTTCCTCTTCTCCTTCTTCCTCTAGGTCTACGGGAAGATTGGGCCTCCCTGGTCGAGTTCTCAGGAATCCTCTCCCATCATAAGGATTCGTCGGAGCAGAGCACTCAGCCGAAGTTCCGACGCTCCTTTCGGAAACGAAGGCAGCGTTTGCATCTATCGCGATTTCCGCCAGGAGAGAAGGCGATTCCGTAACGTTCCAAAAACGTTGCGCTTCGCCTTCATCTCCTGAAATCCCTTCTCGAGGGCTGTGAGTACCTTCCATTGCCGTTTAAGTTAATGAAAAAAGAAGGGGGAAAACTCACCAGCAAGAGGGAAGAAGACGGATACCAGTAAGCTAGAAAGCTTGCGGGTGGAAGAAGAAGACAAATTGCAGAGAGAGAGAGAGCGGGAAGATGAGTTAAGCAGCAAAAATATGAATTGTGGGACCTTTCCCCTTTTTTTATAAACAAAGCCACCTGGCGTTAGCAGTTAATGCGAAGGTGATACGACGCACGCAACGATCCCCTCTCTTGACACGTGGAAAGTGTCTGCTGACGGCTAGTGCTTTGGCTACGTGTTCAACGCTCATAGGCAGAAAGGTGATTCGACGGCCGTCATCATGCGTGATTTTGGATATTGAACCGTCTCACGTCAGAAGTTTTGATTGAATGCTCAATTATTATCTCGGATTAAATGGTGAACCGACTCTAAATGGTGAACCGACTCGAGCTTTATTACTCCATAGTGCCGTGGACGACATACGGAGTAAGGGGGCTTACTGTTGGGGA
>JAJHSJ010000669.1:0-31506 GCA_021015155.1 Magnolia officinalis
TTAAACTACAGTACCTGTGAAATTAACACCAATCACTTTAATACGATCTACAAGACCCAAAACTTGTAGAATCATTGACGCTAGGTTACCCTAAAATCTAGGATCAATCTCATTACCCGGCTGCTCTCGGGAGCATCTCGAAACTCCGTATCAGATCTGGATGACACGTCGGAAGTCCGATTAACACGAAGTTAAGAAATTAGGACTGCCTTCCTGGGCTTGACAACCATCTCGGAAATCAAATCCAGATAGTGTTCCAGTGCCATTCGCTTGAGCTCGGAGCGGGGAATGTGAGAAATGTGAAAATAATTCTAAATTAAATCCAAAATAAATAAATCTGGCACCTCTCGCTTGCGAATTAGTTTTAAGCAACCAGACCGTCAGAATCAGGTCAAATTACACCCTCGAATCAGGGATATTTCCCCAAACATATCTATGTACTCGGAATCTCCGATCGAGATCCGCTGACCGTTGAACTGAAACTGGTCCGCCACGCGTGATCTGGGAATCCGACCGAAACGAAAACTTAGCCAAACCTAGATCTAATGTCAGTGAGGTAAAGTTCGACCTTTGACTCAAGGGGACCCGCCAGCAGTCCTCTGTTGAGCTGAAATTGACCCGCTTTAATTATAACCTAAGTATACTTTAACCTGGAGTCTATTTCGGTGAGTTTTTAGGCTATATAAGAACCTTAAACCCTCTCTCATTGCAGCCATACGAATTTGAGAGAAACTCTAGAGAGAGAAGAGAGAAAAGAGAGAAAGTGTGAAAGATGTGGGAGGATCTCCCTGATGCTCTACCTTGCTGCTGTCCATGCTTAACCACTTTCATCTACACGTTTTTCCGCCGATTCCGGCGTCATTTCTAGGTAAGAAACCCTAACCCTAAACTGATTTGGGGTTTTGATAGTTGTAGGTTATGAAATAGCTAACCTATTTCAATCTATAGGTTACCAAACTACCGTATACGAATACCTAGCAAATCTATCGAGTTCTTTCCAATTCTATGACAAAAGGTGTGGACTTTAGGTGTATAGGTTATGGTTTTTAATGCTTTCAATGTCAGATAATGATAAATTCATGATCTATATGCAATTGCACATGTACAAAGTGCTGTCTGTTTTTCGTTTCGTTGATTAAAGATGAAAAATATGGAATTTTACATACTCTAGGTATTTGTAGAAAGTACCGTATACGTATAAATTTTAAAAATGTGTTTTCATGATTATTTGCTGTATTGATATATTATATATGGATAAAATACTTGTTTTGCGAAAGGACTCGCCCTAATACATGTTTTGCTAATGCACACTATGTATGTTGAAAAGAGTGTATTCTAAGTGTTTGTGAAAATGATTGAATGAGTATATAGAATTCTCATTCGTATTTGTCATGACTAATTGTCATGGATATATGATTGTTGTATTGGCGATACCCCTTTGACGAAAGAATTTGCCCTAAATCACGCCACGGCCAATATACACTATATATGCTAAAATGTGTAGCCCAAGTGTTTGTGGAAATGACTAAAGGAGCATGGAACTTGGATTCCTACTTGTCATGACTATCCGTCGTAGGTGCACACGTGTAATAATTGGGGCAACTCCCTAGTGAAAGGATTTGGCCCTATACCTATGTGATCAACATACGTCATGTATGTTGATGTATGTAGTTTACAGTGTTTGTTGAAATGACTAAATAAATATGGATTTATGATTTATGCCTACCAAATGTATTGAATGTAAGAACATGATTGATGTGTATGCGACAACTCCTTGCTATAAGGATTTGTCCTATTCTATGTTGAAATCAACATACGTCATGTATGTTGGAGTGGTATAATTTAAGCGTTTGACAAAATGCTCGTGTGAGAAATTGTGTGACGAACTAAATTTAATAGTGGTGTTGAGATAGAAATCTCAGCTACCTTAGTGATGTGCATGATTTCCTTCATGTAAGTTGTTTAGTTTAACCACTTACTGGTTTATGAAACGTATGTG
The DNA here is from genome assembly GCA_021015155.1 of Magnolia officinalis. Taxonomy (NCBI): domain Eukaryota; kingdom Viridiplantae; phylum Streptophyta; class Magnoliopsida; order Magnoliales; family Magnoliaceae; genus Magnolia; species Magnolia officinalis. Next base: position 2,000 of record JAJHSJ010000669.1, read on the forward strand.
TTTGGATTTCCTTTTTGCATTGTGTTTTATAACATGCTTGTTAATATGTTTGAATTACTTGTTTATTTAATTTTTCTCTGACTACTTTACATGTTTAAGTTGTATTCCAAAATCCGTGATGGGTGATGGGGGAGTGGTGTAACGATTCCGTGCAACAGCCCTAGCAGCCCTAAACGGATAATATCAGACTTTGATTGTATGATTTGAATCTTGATCCATTACTGCTTTAACTATCTGAAATTGAATGTGATTGGGGCTATTGTATAGTCCAGGCAGTCGGTAACGGGATCGAATTCGTGGCTGAGATTCATTCACCACATGAGATGTGTTCGACGAACCCGAGTCGTACTTCGGTTAGCGATAGTGGTTGGCCACACGAAGTGCTTATGGCTTCATGTAGTCCAACTTGTTGTGTGCTCGAGCTAGCCGAGCTCGTCAAGCAACCCGATCTGTCTTATGTATGTTCACCATGTTTGGACGCCTATGCTTGAACCTAGGGTACCAAACTTACCAGTGAAATCCCCTTTAACCATGGTACCTCGATCCGATAAGCGTCATGAGCCAGGCATAGTGGTCTGGGACACCGTGGTCAAGCTGTCGGCCTACGCTGGGGCCACGTGCCTCCCCGTAGTGACCAGTGAGCAACCAGACTCGTGAGCCGATTATCGTGGTATGGGACACTATATTCGTGCTGTCGGCCTACATTGATAAGGTGATGGGGGAGTGGTGCAACGATTGCGAGCAACAACCTTGGCAGCCCTTTGTAGTGACCTCGAGCATACTCTGAATTTGCGGTGAGGCGACGAGTTTTGCCGCAGTGTATAGAGTATGAACTAGGCCTGTATCAGCTTAGTGATGAACCGTTAAAAAGGTGATGGGGGAGTGGTGTAACCATTATGCGTAATAGCCTTGACAGCCTTTGCAGCGACCTAGAAACACACCATCGTATGAGATTAACTCGGACTGACGACCCTAGAATGGATCATGTTTGGGAATGATACAAGGGAGGTACCTTAGTTTCCCAATCCTGCTGTTTGAAATGGACTAATAATAACTCGGTAATCATGCTCATCATCACATTGCATGTGCCTAGATGTGCCTAGATGTGGAGCACTGAGGGATGAAAGCATGCCGCAAACGTAAGATAGTGTCGCATGAGGGTGGTTTGGCAAAGGCTTACATCATAACTGCATTCATAGTTGCATTAATAAGAGTAGTTAGGAGTGTTTGATTTTACTGCTTGACTGAATTGATAACATGTTAACCTATGCTTTATTGTTCCACTGAGTTGATCACTCACTCCCACGTTACGGGACGGTGTTGTACACACCAACCAGATTTGTTGAGTTTCAGGTAATGGTGATGCTTATGAAGCAGAGCCCGACTACTACTATGATGTTGAGGAGGTGTTCTCCTTCATGTAGCTCTCTGTCAGGTCTATGAAGACCTGGTATTGCATTGACGGGGTTATGTGTTTGGGATAGAAGACATTACACTTCCACAACTTGGTATAATTTGAAATTGTACTCATAATAAATTAACCTGGTAACATTATCACACTCTGGAGACTCACCACTGTTTTTATATTTTATATATCTATCACGGTCTTCCGCTTGCAATTTAACTGTCTCTGGAGTATGATATGTTGTTTTGGCTTAATCTCACTCATGTTTAATGCACTAATACAAACAACATTCAATCATCATTTATTTTGTTGCATAAGTGATGCGTTGGAACTCGGGAGTTGAGTTTATGCTCGACCCCCGATTTTCAGGGCGTTACACCCGTCGATCAAGACACGGCTCGCATAAAGCCGCCAGAATACAGCATATATAAGAAGGCATCCTCGTCGTCATAAAAGTCCAGCTCCGCCTCATAAGCATCGCCATCACCTGCAGCTATAACAGGGTCTGGTTGGTGTGTACAACACCGTCCCGTAACGTGGGAGTGAGTGATCAACTCAGTGAAACAATAAAGCATAGGTTAATATGTTATCAATTCAGTCAAGCAATAATGATAAAGCAGTACAATCAAACACTCCTAAATACTCTTATTAATGCAAGTATGAATGCAGTCATGATGCATGCCCTCACCAACATACTCCCTCATGCGACACCATCTTACGTCCGCGGCATGCGTTCATCCCTCAGTGCTCCACATCTTCCAGGCACATGTAGTGCGATGATGAGCATGATTACCGAGTTGTTATTAGTCCTTTTCATACAGCAGGATTGGGAAACTAAGGTACCTCCCTTATATCATTCCCAAACAATGATCCATTCTAGGGTCATCAATCCTAGATAATCTCATACGATGATGCAGTTCTAGGTCACTGTAAAGGGCTACCAGGGTTGTTACACGACTCGTTGCACCGCTCCCCCACCACCTTATTAATATAGGCCTATTTTATACTCTGTTTACTATGGAAAGGCTCGTCGCCTCTCCGCAGATTCAGAGTATGCTCGAGGTCACTACACCGGATACGGTCAGGGCTGTCAGGGCTATTACACGGAATCGTTGCGCCACTCCCCCATCACCCATCAAAGCAGTGTAGGCCGACAGCTCGAATATAGTGTCTCATACCACCATAATCGGGTCACTAGTCTGGTTGCTCAATGGTCACTACGGGGAGGCTCGTGGCCCCAGCGTAGGCCGACAGCTCGACCATGATGTCCCATACCACCATGCCTAGCTCATGAGTCTTAGCGGATCGAGGTACCAAGGTTAACAAGGTTGCACTGGTAAGTTCGGTACCTTAGGTTCAAGCAGTAACGTCCAAACATGGTGAACATACATTAGACAGATCGGGTTACTTGACGAGCTCGGCTAGCTCGAGCGCACGACAAGTTGAACGACATGAAGTGCATAAGCACTTCGCGTGGCCAACCACTATCGTCAACTGAAGTACGACTTGGGTTCGTCGAACACATTTCACGTGGCGAATGAATCTCAGCCACGAATTCAATCCCGTTACCGATTGTTTGGACTATACAATAGCCTCAATCACATTCAATTACAGATAGTTAAAGCAGTAATGGATCAACATTTCAAACCACACAATCAAAGTCTGATATAGTCCGCTTAGGGCTACCAAGGCTGTTGCACGAAATCGTTACACCATTCCCCCATCACCCTTCACGGCCTTTTAGGGAATACAACTTAAGCATGTGAAGTAATCAGAGCAGAGTTAAATAAACAAGTAATTCAAACATATTAACAAGCATGTTATATAACACAATGCAAACAGGAAATCCAAACACATACATTTTATAAACCAGTAAGTGATTAAACTAAACAACTTACATGAAGGAAATCATACACATCACTAAGGTAGTTGAGAATCCTATCTCAACACCTACACAAGGCACTACTAGATTAAGTACATACCTATACAAGCATTTTCACAAACACTTACACTACACATTCCAACATACCTATATTATACTAGTTAAAACACAAGTCGTAGCGAATCCTTTCACAAAGGATTGCCACATGAACCACGATCATGCATACACGACCCATAGTCATGGCAAGCATAAATCATAGTTCCATATTCATTTGAACATTTCTGCAAACACTTAGGCTACAACTAGTACATACACGACGTATGTTCATGTAGTAGGTGTTAGGTTAATCCGTTCACCCAGAAGTTGATACACATGTATCTAGCATACATAGACAGCAATTAATCATGACAAGCACAAATCCGTATTTCATACGTATACGGTATTTTCTACAAATATGAGGAATACAATATATTCAACATAATTAACGTATAACTGAAAAATGAAACGGACAGCACTTTTTACATGTGTAATTGCATACAGATCATGAATCTATCATTATCTGACGTTGAAAGCGTTGACAACCATAACCTATACGTTTAAAGTCCGCACCTTATGCCGTAGAATCGTAACGGAGTCGATAGAATCTCTACGCTTACGTCAACGTCGATATGACGACCTAAATCACGAGTTACATTAGCTATTTCACTACTTGAATCAATCCAAACCCTAAAACAAGTTAGGGTTAGGGTTTTCTTACCTGGAAATGAAGCTAAAATTGCCGGAAAAGCGATTAGAACGAGGTGGTTAGGCTTGTATAGTGGCAGGGTAGAGCATCAGGGAGATCCTCCCACTTCTCTCACACTTTCTCTCTCTTTTCTCTCTTCTCTCTCCTAGGTTTTCTCAAATTCGTATGGGAGGAATGAGAGAGGGTTTAAGGTCCTTATATAGGTTAGAAACTCTCCAAAATAGACTTCAGGTCAAGGTATATTTAGGTTATAACCAAAGCGAGCCTGTTCCGTCTCAACGGAGCACTTTTGGAAGCCCCTCTTGAGCCAAAGGTCAGACGTAAGCTCACTAACACTGAATCTAGGTTTAGCTGAGGTTTCGTTCCAGTTGGTTTTCAGATCGCACGTGGCAGACCAGTTTCAGTTCAACGGTCAGCGAATCTCGATCGGGGATTTCAAGTACACTGACACGTAGGGACAAATATCCCTGATCCAAGGGTGTAATCTGCCCTGATTCTGACGGTCTGGTTGCTTAAAAAATTTTTTGCAAGCAACACGTTCTAGATTACTTAAATTTGTATTTTATTTTTAATTAATTTCACATTTCTCACACTCCTCGCTCCGGGCTCAAGCGAATAGCACTGGGACATTATCTGGATTTGATTTCCGAGATGGTTGTCAAGCCTAGCAAGGCGGTCCTAATTCTATAACTTCGCGTTAATCGGACTTTCGATGGGTGGTCCAGATCTGATACGGAGTTTCGTGATGCTCCCGAGAGCAGTCGGGTAATGAGATTGATCCTAGATTTTAGGGTAACTTAGCGTCAATGATTCTACAAGTTTTGGATCTTGCAGATCGTATTTAAAGTAGATCAAGCGAATTTCGTATGAACTCTAGTTTAACACTAGTCAATCCTCGTCCAATTTCTAAAGGATTTAATCCTGTATGATTTTTGTCTGAGGTGGTACCTGGGCCTTTGTAGTTTGTATATAAAGTGATCCAAGTTATTAATACTTGCTAGTTTAAGACAATGTCTAAGGTGAAAGTACTTAGAAAAATTGAAAGAACAAGGTGGTGAAAGGTGGGATTTGTGAAGGAAAAGGGTTAAAAAATGATTTTAGACTGTGGGATTGAGTTCTGACAAGTTAATAAGGCGTTAGGAGCGACCCATTACCTAAGGACGTCTAATTCCAGGTTGGCAAAAATCTGGGATGTTACAGGGGCCCACTTCATTCTAAGGGAAGGATAGATAAAGAGAGAGAGAGAGAGAGAGAGAGAGAGAGAGAGAGAGAGAGAATGACACGTGAAGGGGAGGGACCCCGCCACTCTTGGGTCCTCCCAAATACAATTCATACATCAAGTGGGTCCCATAACAAGTGGGCCCTTAAAATTAAAATCAATGGGGATCATCCACCTCTAGGCCTTCTCCTTGCTCCCTTAGGCTCCTAAGCTCCTTGCCTTCGACTTTGATGGAGGTTGACAGGGTTGTGATGGTGGGGATGAGAGATGAGAGGGTGGGCCACACTTGGCATGGGAGAGAATGTTTGGACGTATGGAATTTTTTTGGGGTTGCTTGGGAGATTTGAGAAATGAGAGAGAGGGTAAGGTGATGGGAATGATATGGATGGGATGATGTAAGGAAGGGGATGGGAGGGTATGGTTTAGTTTGAAATATTTGTAAAAGAGGTATGGGTGAGTTTAAAAATTTGTAAAGGGGAATGGTGAGGTGGAGAGAGAGAGTTGACTTGTGGGGAAAGAGGGATGGGTTGCTTGTACCTAGGGCATGGTGTGTACTTGACTTGGATGATTGATTAATTGATGGGACATATCGTAGAGATTCCCTCGAAATTCGCAACGTACGGCGTTTCTTCAAATTGAACGCGAGCCCACATCTTTTGACCTGGGTATCGGATCAGTGTGCAAGTCGCGGCATTAGAACTGCGGCGACGGTGTGGTCACTAAGATAAAAGTTTTGGTTCGAGCCGACTTCGGTATGTCCGACCCGGCTTAGTATCGTGCATAAATGTCAGATACAAGTCAAGGGTTGCCGGAATTCGACCGGAAGGACCGCGGAAGCCAACGGAATGGTACGGTCTAGGATATGAGTCTTACAGTTTAGGTTTAGGTTATAGGTTTTGGGATTTGAGAATAGGTTTAGGTAATAAGTATAGGTTTAGGTTGGGTAATAGGTTAAAGTTTAGGTTTAGGTTTAGGTTTAAGTTATAGGTTATAAGTATAGGTTTATGTTTGAGTTAAGGTCTAGGTTTAGGTTATAGGTATAGGTTTTGGGATTTGAGAATAGGTTTGGATTAAGATTATAAGTATAGGTTATATGTTAAGGTTTAAGTTTAGAAAATTGGGTTTGGGTTCGGGTTGAGGATCGAGTTTAGGTTTGGCTTTAGGAAATCGGGTTCGGGTTCGGGATTGGGTTTTTGGGTTTTCAAGTTTAGGTTATAGGTTAAGGTTTAGGTTAAGGAAATCGGGTTCGGGTTCGGGATCGGGTTTAGGTTTGGGTTTTTAAGTTTAGGTTTAGGTATAGGCATAGGTTATAGGTTATAGGTTATAGGTTTAGGTTAATGTTTAGGGATTCGGGTTCGGGTCTGGGTTTGGGTTTAGGTTATAGGTTTTGATTAAGGTTTAGGTTTAGGTTATGGGTTTTGGGATTTGAGAATAGGTTTAGGTTATATGTATAGGTTTAGGTTAGGCTATAGGTTAAGGTTTAGGTTTAGGTTTAGGTTATAGGTTATAGGTTATAAGTATAGGTTTATGTTTAGGTCAAGGTCTAGGTTTAGGTTATAGGTATAGGTTTTGGGATTTGAGAATAGGTTTAGGTTAAGGTTATAAGTATAGGTTATAGGTTAAGGTTTAGGTTTAGGAAATCGGGTTCGGGTTCGGGATCGGGTTTAGGTTTGGGTTTAAGAAATTGGGTTCGGGTTCGGGATTAGGTTTAAGTTTGAGTTTTCAAGTTTAGGTTATAGGTTAAGGTTTAGGTTTAGGAAATAGGGTTCGGGATCGGGTTTAGGTTTGGCTTTTCAAGTTTAGGTTTAGGTATAGGCTTAGGTTATAGGTTATAAGTTTTATGTTTAGGTTAATGTTTAGGGATTCGGGCTCGGGTTTGGGTTCGGGTTTAGTTTATAGGCTTTGGTTTAGGTTATAGGTTATAGGTTTAGGTTATGGGTTTTGGGATTTGAGAATAGGTTTAGGTTATAAGTATAGGTTTAGGTTGAGTTATAGGTTAAGGTTTAGGTTTAGGTTTAGGTTATAGGTTATAAGTATAGGTTTATGTTTAGGTTAAGGTCAAGGTTTAGGTTATAGGTATAGGTTTTGGGATTTGAGAATAGGTTTAGGTTAAGGTTATAGGTATAGGTTATAGGTTAAGGTTTAGGTTTAGGAAATCGGGTTCGGGTTCGGGATCGGGTTTAGGTTTGGCTTTAGGAAATTGGGTTCGGGTTCGGGATTGGGTTTAAGTTTGGGTTTTCAAGTTTAGGTTATAGGTTAAGGTTTAGATTTAGGAAATTAGGTTCGGGTTAGGTTTGGGTTTTCAAGTTTAGGTTTAAGTATAGGTTATATGTTTAGGTTAAGGTTTAGGGATTCGGGTTCGGGTTCGGGTTCGGGTTCGGGTTTGGGTTCGGGTTTAGGTTATAGGTTTTGGTTTAGGTTATAGGTTATAGGTTTAGGTTAAGGTTTAGGTTTTGGTTATGGGTTTTGGGATTTGAGAATAGGTTTAGGTTTTAAGTATAGGTTTAGGTTGGGTTATAGGTTAGGTTTAGGTTTAGGTTTAGGTTATAGGTTTATGTTTAGGTTATAGGTATAGGTTTTGGGATTTGAGAATAGGTTTAGGTTAAGGTTATAAGTATACACTACCAAAAAAATGACTAAAGGCTATGGACTATACTAGTTTTTGGCTACGGATATAGACTGTAGCTAGTTTGCTACGGCTTAAAACCGTAGTTAAAAGATCCCCAAACCGTAGCTAAAAAGTAACACTTTTAATCCTTCAATTAGCTTGGGATAGCCCCATAAGGGACTCTGCGAGGCTCATTAGAATGTGTGTGCTCCATCTAATACGTCTATCCGTTTTGGAAGAGAATATTAGAGCAAGAGTCCAAAAAATGAAGTAGATCGAATGCTCAAGTGGACCACACGGTAGGAAATAGTGGAGATTAATACCTACCATTGATTGATGGTGTGGTTCAATTCAACCTTCAATTTGCCTAGATGTTTGGGTTATTCCCTACAAAAAAAAATCACAAAATTAATGGACGGAGTGGATATATCAAATGCATCACGATGGACCCCACAAAGCTTTCGACAAGACCGTCCGTCTAGCACCGTCAAACGTGCGAACGCGGAGAGGCTACAAAGGATGGTGTAACGGCTACGGTCCATAGAGGGCTTTTAGCTACGGTCTAAAACCGTAGCAGGACCATAGCAGATAAAAATGCAGAATCCGCGCTGCCTTTTTCTTCCCCCCCCCCCTCTCACGGAATGTTTCATTTCCCTCCACACCTTGGAAAAACCCCCATTCTCCCCCTCCTTTTCTCTCTCTGTTTCTCAATCTCCTGCTTCCCTCTCACGTCCCTCTCTCTCCCTCTCTCTCTCTCTCACGTCCCTTTCTCTCCCTCAATCTCCCGCGCCCCTTTTTCTAATCTCTCTCTCTCTCTCTTTCTCTCTCTCTCTCTCTCTCTCTCTCTCTCTCTCTCTCATTTTCTTCTTATTTATAGTGATCTAATCAGATCTGATATTCTGTCTTCCATCTCTTTCTTTCCTTTTGTTTGATCTGATCATCTCTATATTTTGCTTTTTTTAGCTTTGGATTTTAGGTGAAATGGGGCTCACGTTTACGAAGCTGTTCAGTCGTCTGTTCGCAAAGAAGGAGATGAGGATTTTGATGGTCAATCTTGATGCCGCCGGTAAAACAACCATCCTTTACAAGCTTAAGCTTGGAGAGATCGACATCACCATTCCCACTATTGGTATCGGATCTCACCCGTCTCTCTCAATCTTGGATGCTGGATGGTTTTTGTTCTCTTTTTTAACCTAGATTGTGTAATTTTGCATGTTTTTGGTGATTGATTGATGTCTGATCTAGTTTTCATGCTTTTGGACTCAATTAGATCCTTTCTCCATCTGTAGAATCAAACGTGGGTTGTTGAAGCATGTATGTTTCTAAATCTATTTATCTATTTGTACAGTTAGGTTTTCTAGCTTGATTCTATTGGAAGCAAAGCTGTTTCGGTTTTTTCTTGTTATCAATATATTTCTATTTTCTATTATGTGTGCGCACATTGAGTTTCTTTTTTCTTTTTTAACTTTGACAGGGGTTTCAATGATGCCATCAATGGATTCCATGATGATGGCTGGTCAGTGTTGGATTCAGACGGAGTCAAGATGTAATAATTGCAATTAATTCAACCAAGAATATGGGCGCACATGTCACTAATGCAAATGCTCTCCCACTGCCTGAAGGCATTTTCTGTGCAAAGGCCTCCATGTTACTCCAGGTAAGCTCTAAGCTTATTACAACATTTTTCTTTGCCCTCCTTTTTCAGATGATTGTGCTTCGTCATCAATTCCATCACACAGTTAACAGTTAATGTTGTTTTCAATTCTTATCTATATTAGCTTATATATGAGTTAATCTATCAGGGCATTTTGCTTTGTGATGGATAAATTGAGAAAATTCAGCTCTTGAGATGTGCACCTTGGATTTGAAATCCTCTTATTGTGTTAGGCATCCAAGATTTGAAATCCTCATGTTGTGTTAGGCACCCTGGATTCAGAATCCATAGTATAGTTACTGAGGTTTGAATCTAATTACTAAATCAACTTTAACAACTCTAATCATTGAACATATGTAATGTTTCACGTGTTTTCTAAGCAACCATTGTTTTAATTAAATCCAACTGTTACAATGCTACAAAGGCTCTTTCTTGACCCAAACCCAAAGACCTAACCTGAGTTTGGGTCAAGTTGTCAAGTTCCTCGAGTTGGAAAATGCCAACCTGATTTGAATTTTGGTTGGGTTCATGTTAAGCAAATTTGGGTCGGGCTAGGTATTTGATTTTTTTTCTCCTTTCTTTGTTTCCAGGGTTAGTGTTTTATATGTTTTCCTTTTTTAAAAATGGAATCCGTGTACTAGAGATGGTTATGTGGATGAAGAATGGTTCATCTGAAAATGCACATCATTTTGAGTTGGTTTAGTTACATTTCGTTCCCATATGTGAATCCATGCATGTTTTGTAGTTGAAGAGTGATTTGTAAAAAGAATCTTGTCTACAAGGACAGTGAAGCTGTCCATCACCACTTATACAACAGTTAGCCATTTTCATTTTCTCCTTCGGTTGATTTTTTTTTCTAATGTATTTCATGTATTTGATCTTGACTAGGGTTTAACAATATCTATGCAATTGCCAGATTCTAGCAGGAAAATGTTGTATATTTGTTGATAAAAGCTTGCATGTTCAAACTCCGCAGTCTATACGTGAAAGAGTTGGTAATGCTTTGGTAATTGACTCCCCAAAATTGGCTACCTGTTTAACAGATTTTGGGTTTTTGAGTGCTCAGAGCAAGCCCCACTTGCACCAGCATATCATCAACATAATTTGAAATTTGTAAGTTGCTCATGCCCTATTTGGATGTGAAATTTCAGTTTAATCAAAGATGAAATTAATTATATAAAAAAAGAGGTTGCCCTCATATTGCAGTTACGTTTCTTTTATGCCTAATTTGATAAGTAACGCCATTGTGCTTTTTGGGTCCTAATTGAAGAAAAATGCCAATTTGGGTTTTATTTTTTGTTTCTTTTCCCTGATTTACTAGACCAGTAATTGCAATTGAATTCAAAATTGTATCCAAATGCGATTGCAGTTTTTGGGCCCTCATCGAAGAAACCCACCATGTACCAAAAACCAGGGCTTCAACATTGAGCTAAAATTCGATGACAATATAGTCTATCAAGATGAAGAGCTTATACATGTTCTTCAAGAAATCTTGCTCATAACTTTTTAAAATCAGAGATTTTTTTATTGAACATTGTCAAATACATGAATTTCTTAAATGGGCATCTGTTTATTCTCATCATCATCACCATGATCATGAAGAACATGACCATAAACAGAAGTCAGTATATGCTCTTTGATCCTTTGCATTTTGGTTGAAAAGAAGATGCTTCTCTCCTCATTGTATAGTGATGACACTGCGAACTGATGTTAGGTTGTTCTTCTTTTAATGGGTATATTTCATATTTCTCATTTGTAGTTTCAGTCACAGAATCAAATGTTGGGTTGTTCTTCTTTTGATGAAAAAATATGAGAATTTTATAGATTTTCTTTTTCTTTTCTTTATCGTTCTTCTTCCTTTTTTCTTTTTTTTCTCTGTAAAGCTTGTTGGTCCTAATGAGATTTCTAAGCATCATGGGCATTTCGTTTGGATGCTCGGCTTCAGGAGAGTGTCCGCAAATTGTTGATATTGGAGAACTATATAATGTTACTACAACCTTCTCCTGCGTCATGACTATTGCACCTTTAGCAATGGAGAATATGTGAAATTTGGGTTAGGTGAATTAGAGCAATGGTGTGTGCAAGACAGATATGTATGTATATATATATATGTATGTATATATATATATATATATATATATATATATATAGGAAAACACTTATTGTTTGCCCTTCAATTGCAGCAGTATGATGCTTTGTATCCTTTCATGCTTTGAAGTTTCGCTGTTGGGGGTCTGTATGCACTTCCACCTCCAGGTTTTGGGGTAGGTGCTTAAATTGTTCTTTGTCATCTCACTCACTGATCCATATTTTACTTTCTATTTCAGTGACATTTCCTCAGGCAGGGTTGCTTAGGCAATGTGTCGGTACTGTAAATGATCTCCAACTTATCTTGTTTTGAATACCCAGAATGCTTGCTCACTTTTTATCCTTTTTTTGAGGAAAGTCCGATCTCTGTTTTATACATTCATGATCTTATTTCTTCTCTCTTTTTTTTTCTCCTTTTCTTTTTCTTTGTTCCTTTTTTTTTTCTTCTTAATCTGTAGATGGGAAATGTTGTAGCCATTGCAGCTGCATTTTTGTTACAAAGATGTCAGTGTTTTAATCATGCCGAGATATGTGTTACAGGCCCTCCGTAAACAGCCTTTGAAAATTTATGGTGATGGAAAACAAACACGAAGCTTTCAATATTTTTCTGATATGGTTCTTTACTCTTTCTTTTAAGACTTTATAATTGAAAATGTGTTGTGGGCTCACTGTCTTTCCCGAAAATGGCATACCTTCCTCAATTCCAACTACTGTGATAGAATCCCTTTCTTCAATCCCATGGTTAATGATTAGTTGTATGTCTAGCCATTGCTGATTAATGTCAAATATAATCTTTATATTTTATGATGGAAGTTTGCATAATTCATGGGTAAGTGACTTCTGTTCCCATTACACCGTAAAACTTGGCTATGATTAATTCTTTTAGAAATAAATTTTTGTAGCCCATTCTTCCAAAAAAAAAAGATAGGTTCCAAGGCCCTTGGCTCACATTTGGGTTAGAAAACGCACACCCAACTTGAAATCAGGTTTGTTTTAGGAAAAAGGTTGGATTTGGAATAATCATGTGTATTTGGGTCGAGTTGGTTCAATACAGAGGAATTTGCATTGGTTTCAGTTTGGGCATCTCAGTTGAAACTTAATTATTCAAGGAAACTTATTTCAAACAAGCTCTCAACTTGAGAAACAACATCTCTTGTTCTGAAACTTAACATCAAATTCTTGCCACCAGACCTTCTTGCCATCAGGTGGAAGCTTCACTTTCAGAAACTTAGCAGCAAGGAAGATGGCACCAGCTGCAATATGATGGGGCTTAAATTGCAGGCAGAGTGATTTCCGCAGCCTGCATTAGCCTCTCCAGTGTGTAAAAAATAGATTGATACAGAGAGAGAGAGAGAGCCCTGACCAACTGGTTCTCTGTAGATGGCCTTTGGCCTACATTTTTCCTCTACAGATTGATACAAATAGAGAGAGAGAGAGAGAGCCCTGAGTAGTGTGTAAAAAATAGCCTGCATTTTTTGGGAATCTGTTTGAAATGAAGTGATTTTTTGTTTTTTCGTTTCTATAATTTTGTCTGTTGCTTCTATCTTAGTTTGGTGGTAGTTATGTCTTGGATTTATTTAGATTATTCCATTGTGTTTTATATATGCCATCCAATATGCGGCCCACTGTTAAGTTGCAGTTCTGCAGTGCTCCCTATGGAATGTGAATAGATTGGGCAGATTTTAGATCATACGAAAAATTCAGATTTATGTTTTTTGTGAAATTATTTTGCTGATTCAATGCATCTATTTTTGTAGACAGTATTTCTGTAGACCTTCCACACTGGTCAAGGAGTTCTTAAACCAAGTGATGGTCTATTGTGGCTGGTATGGATTTGGAAAACCATCATTTGTCTCTGCAGTTACTTTGGGTGCTGCTGGAATTAAAAAGCTACTTGTAAGCAAAGAAATAGATGTCACCCAGTTGCACGTATTGCAGGGGACTTACGGACTTTGATGAACCATGTTACTATTTCAGTCAAAGGATTGTTGAGACATCTTCACTGAGTTTTGAATGTGATGTATTTGACTATGACCCTCAAATTATATGCCAAACATCAAGACAACAAAAGGCATTATTTTCTAGTTAAACCACCCTCTACAGGTAAGCTGCCATCATTTGGTCCTATGATGGAAGCTTGCTTGCTTGAGGCATATGATATGTCGTATTATTGAACTTTAAATGGTACTGATTTTGCATTTGGTTTCTCGTCTGTTTGCTGAGTGGTGTCGGATTTGTGAACTTCCTGGAAATACTGATGTCACTTATACCCATTATATCTCACATTCTTCAGTTGAAATTGATTGTTTGAATTCATTCAGGGTAATTTCTTGTTCTTATCATTCTAGTTTTCTGGTATTTCACATGATCATCTTATTTTTTGGAGGTTGCATGAAATGACCTTTTTGAATTGTGAAATTGTTTCAGGCATCAGAAAAATCTTTGCAGGCTCAAAAATGTGCCGAACCTCACTTAAAAACAGTTAAAACTGTGAGTTACTGCTACAGATGTAAATTGTAATGTGAAACAATTGCTATGTCCATTGCATTTTCCCAAGCAGAAATTTCTGCTACTGCTGGGCTAGCTTGTTGCATGTAAGATAGACTCATTTGTCATTGACTGGTTTAGTCTAAACTGAATTTAGTTTTATCTCTTGATCAATATTACCTATGTTGGGCTCATGATCTTGATGAGATTTCATTCTTCTTTCCCAAAGTTTTTCTTTTCGATAACTATTGCTATAGCTATCAAACACTTTGGCTGGTTGTCTCCTTTTGTTATAACTGTTTCTTGGAGGGTTTCGACCATGATATGTTATTACTTCAACCATTTGTTCTTCAGTCTTTTTACTGGGAACTGGTAGTTCAGCTTCAATTGATTCAATTGAATCTTCAATGCTAGGTATTTCATATCCATAATCTAATGGATATTCTAGCACACTAGTGACATATGCAATTGCTGTGTTAATAGCTGAGTTATATGGTCACATGTTTCCCAATCTTTTTCAAGTTTGGATTTTACTATCCTTAAATCTTCATCTAAGGGTAACTGTAATTCTTGCATTCTCAATTGATGAGATTGCTTCATTCTTCTTCTCGATTTGGATTACTTAAATCTTCATCGAAAAGATCTTGCTAGAATCTTCTTGAAGGTCCAGCTCTTAAGCTATTTGGCCTTAATAGTCTTATGATAAGACCATCTCGGGTGTTTAGCTTGTAATTGACTTCATTAGTTTCTCCTATTTGTACAGGAACTTGCTGATGCTTGAAGTCAAACATCTATGTTTGCCCAAAACAGCAAATGGTCTTGTATCAAGAACTTCAACGATCATTTTACATTACATCAAGCTTGAAAGCACCAAATAAACTGAAGTATTTTGCATTATGAGTAAAAGAACCAAAGCAAAACATTTCTACAGAAACCCACCAATAGTGAAATTTGATCTCCTGAAACCAAAAAAGGATCAAACCATAAGAACCAAAGCATAGACTCTACTATTTACAAACAATGCATACAGGAAAATTCCAGTGTCCTCATGTAGGGATTGGGAAATAAAGTCAATTCTCTATATAGTAGTAAAAAAGGGAGTGAAGAAATTCACGTCCAACTATATTAGAAGCAATAGTTTGAAAAAAGAGAAAACTTCCTTCACTAAAAAAAGAAAAGAAACTAAAAGAAACGACACATGAATTTTCCAACCCAAACCTCTTTATTTATGCTTCTACAAAGTACCCACTGTAACTCTCTCTGGATCTCTTTTACCTAAGCTAAGACAACCCAAATCCAATTGAATAAAATTCAAGATAAAGACTTGACTATACTATTCAAGGATTGAATGCTTGCCATATATAGCAAATCCTTGCCAAATATAGCAAATCAACACTTACCTAAAACCTTTTACACAATAAAATGTGTGACCAAATCAACATTCTTGTTTCAATCCAGCACCCAAACACTCCTACTACACAAACAAAAATCAAAACCAAACAGATATAGAAAACCCAATTCAAGATCATACCACAAAAAAAAAAAAAAAAAAAAAAAAAAAAAACCTCAGCTGAAACCACCCAAAACTGCAACGAAGACCAAAACCCATCACCCAAAAGAAGAACATTAGTCAAACAACAAATCCAACCCAAATTCAAAAAGCAAGAAAACAACAAAAGAAACCAAAAAAAAATATATAAAAATCTCAATTTTTGTTGACTTCTATCGCGAAGTCACAATCTCAAGATCAGATTGGCCGAACAATCTCTGATTCAGGTACACTGTTTTGTGGAAATAGCATTGTTGGATATTTTTTAGCCATCCAGTAAATGTCCACCAATCCAATAGTCAGATTATTGAATTTGGGCAGTTTATTTTGAATACTTGTATGCTACATGCTACAACCCAAAGAGAAAACTTTGATACTCTGGCAGAGGGTAGTAGATGATCCATATGCCAATTTAGATCCATCATGAACAACAATCATTCTTATTTGGGTACCTGATCATTGGATAGGAGGGACAGTATTGGATGGTCAGAAATGAAAAACACCCGAAAAACTATAGTAGATGACACTTACCACCAAAAAATGTCAAGAGGAATTTTCTTTGGAGTCATTGGAGACTCTTGGTGACTCTTTTCTAAAATATGCAGCTAGTCAACAACTATTCAGAGATCATGAGCATCATCATGAGGGCCTTCTTAGTGCTAAGAAGGAGAAAATGATATCAAACAGCGCCCTTTGTGAGTTGGGATGCAAACAGAAACTGCAGGTATTTTACTGCCAAGTAACTAAAGTGCATGGAAATTTGCAGATGGCATCATCTTCCTTATGTATGATGTTGTAGCTTTGATAACGATGTTTAATTTGTGACTTTAAGATTGACAACATGGATTCAAAATTGCATGTTACAATACCCTTTCATATATAGGTCCATCTGTTTTTTTTTTTTTTAATATTTTTTATTTCCTTCTTTTTGCTCACTTCGTTCCCAGTTATGCTTTACAAACAGTCTTAAGGTGTTTGTTAGTTCATTTATCTAATGCCTCACTATATTTCTTCTGAATATAAAGGATTTCACTTATTTGCTGTCTATATAATTTTTAATCAGCACTATACTTTTTCAGAGATTGATTCTAACCGTAAATTTTGGCAGTCACATAAGCAATTTGACACAATCCATTTTGGGTGGTATGCTTTTGGATTGCATCTCTTTGAAGATAATCCATTTACTTAAAATGAAGCCACTTTCTCAAGCTTTCCCATCTTTTCATGTCTATCTTTAGAACCCCATCAATATAGCAAATTAAATTGAAAGAATCCAACATGATTTCTCTTGGGCTTAAGTCATTAACTAGAGAGACCATTATTGAAGTCCTGGTTGTTATCTAACATTACCATTGAAATGAGAGACTTAAATTGATTCGTTAAAAATTACTTTTTTTCCCACATTCAACGAGATGGAATCAAGAAGCTGATTCATTTCCTTAAGCTGATTTGAATGGAGTTGATCCCTATGCTTGGCAATGTTAGTTTTCACATGGAGAAGAAGGAGAAGAATTGGAAAATTTAGGAGAATGGGTTGTGTAGATGTTAGGCAATGTACACATGCACGCACTCAGACACACTTTTTCCACACTACGTGGTACATGGTATATTTAGTAGATACTATCAACAACATGACCCAGTGTAACACACTTATGGTCGTTGTCTCTTGCATTCAGGTTTATGCAAATGCTCCAGGATTGTTGCTGCGGATTGATGTTTGGGGTAAGGTGAGTTATTACCAATGTTTTTCATTCAATCAGCAACCCATCCAAATTGACTGATTTTGACCTAGGCACCTAGTTGAGTACATGGAGTAAATAACCTGGTGGGAGTTACTAAAAACACACCAAATCAATGAAAAGCCAGTTTGATTTTTCTAGGTCAATCATTGTTGGGCAGGTGGACTTGGTTTTGGCTTTCAATAGTTCCATTCTATTTGAAATCATTGTTTCTAATACAATACATTTATCTCATGAATAATATTAATAAGTACATACATAGATACATGTGTGCATGTATACATGATTCTAAATGGAATTGGATGCATGCATGTAAGTATCTATGTATGGATGTACGTATTTATGCATGTATAGATGGATGGATCAGAATGCGGAAAACCTAAACCTTCATGGGAATGTTAGCAACATCCCAAAAGCTTTTAAGTCACGTGATCACGTCTGTACTGTACCTTCTTTAAATATGTCTTGCTAGTGCAGATAAAACCTTTGGTGAAGCCAACCAAAGACATAATGAAAGTTCGTCTCATTAAATATACTTGGCATGAGTTTTTTCTTGAGGGTACTCATCTTCCTCTTGGTCCATGATATCCTGGCTTTTTGTCATTTCATTCGTATAATTTTTTTGTTCTGTCAATGCAGCTAGGTACAACATTGGTGCAGTTATCTTGCTTTGGGCACCCGTAGTCTTGGTATGTCTTATTGTCCTTCAATAATTTAATATATCGAGATTTCTTTCCCATCATCATTTACATTTTTCTTCTTAATCGATACTTGGAAGTTAATATAATCATTTACTCTATTTTACAATCTTTAAAATCTTTATTTGTAAATCTGTGCCCATATGCATCTTTGAAGAAACTAAAAAACTTACTCATTCTCAGATTGCATTGTGGAATATGCACCATTATTCAAAGAAAGGGCGACATTCCAAGCACTCACACTCTCTCCTTGCTAGCTAAATTAGTGAGTCTTCTTTCCTTCATACTATATGATACATTGATGAAGTGGCCTAGCCATTTGGACAGGCCCATGTTTATATATTATCTCAAAATTGATGAAGCAGATCCGGATATGCGTCGGAGCTATTCGGATGTTGAGCGGGGGTCCTGGAAGGTGGGAACTACTGTTATGACCGTGATGAAGCTGTCCATTTCCTATGGACGGCATTGGGGGCCTGGCCATTTGGACAGGCCGTGTTTATGTATTTGCTCGAGATTAATGGAGCAGACCCGGATGTGCGTCGGAGCTATCCGGAAGAGCGGGGGTCCCTGGAAGGTGGGAACCGTTGTTATGACCATGATGAAGCTGTCCATTTCTATGAACGGTATTGGAGGGGCCTGGCCATTTGGACAGGCCGTGTTTATGTATTTGCTCAAAATTAATGGAGCAGACCCGGATGTGCGTCGGAGCTATCCGGAAGAGCGGGGGTCCCTGGAAGGTGGGAACCGTTGTTATGACCATGATGAAGCTGTCCATTTCCTATGGACGGCATTGGAGGGGCCTGGCCATTTGGACAGGCCGTGTTTATATATTTGCTCGAGATTAATGGAGCAAACCCAGATGTGCGTCGGAGCTATTCGGAAGAGCGGGGGTCCCTGGAAGGTGGGAACCGTTGTTATGACCATGATGAAGCTGTCCATTTCTTATGGACGGCATTGGAGGGGCCTGGCCATTTGGATAGGCCGTGTTTATATATTTGCTCGAGATTAATGGAGCAGACCCGGATGTGCGTCGGAGCTATCTGGAAGAGCGGGGGTCCCTGGAAGGTGGGAACCGCTGTTATGACCATGATGAAGCTGTCCATTTTCTATGGACGGCATTGGAAGGGCCTGGCCATTCGGACAGGCCGTGTTTATATTGTATTGCAAGGACCACACCCGAACCCATTCTAAATCCTATAACCTATAACTAAAACCTATAACCTATAACCTAAATCAAAACCCCTAACCTAACCAAACCTAAACTATAACCTAAACTCAATTCCCTAGAAATAAACTACACCTAATCCTAATCTCAACTCCCTAACCTAAACCTAAACCTAACTTGAAAACCCAAACTTAAACCCAATCTTGACCTGAACCCGATTTCCTAAACCTAAACCATAACCCATTCTCAAATCCAAAAATCTATAACCTAAACCTAAACTAAAACCAAAACCTATAACCTCTACCCTAACACAGCTCAAATCCAAAAATCTAAACCGAACCAAAAACCTATAACCTAACTCGAACCCATTCTCAAATCCAATAACCTAAAACCTAAACTAAAACAAAACCAATAACCTAAACCAAAACCTATAACCTAAAATCAAATCCTAAAACCTTAACCTATAACCTAAACTCAAATCCCTAAACCCGAAACCATTCTCAAATCCCATAACCTATAACCTAAACCAAAGCCAAAACCTATAACCTAACCTAAACCTATACTTATAAACGTAAAACTATTCCCAAATCCCAAAACCTATAACCTAAACGTAACCTTTCCCTAAACCTATAACCTAAACTCAATTCCCTAGAGCTAAACCTACACCTAATCCTAATCTCAACTCTCTAACCTAAACCTAACCTAAGAAAACCAAGACTTAAACGCAATCCCGAACATGAACCTGATTCCTAACCTAAACCATAACCCATTCTCAAATCCCAAAAACCTATAACCTAAACCTAAACTAAACCTTAACCAAAACCTGTAACATAAACCCGAGCCCATTCACAAATCCCAAAACCTATAACCTAAACCTTAACCAAAACCTATAGCCTAAACCCGAACCCATTCTCAAATCCCAAAACCTATACCTATAACCTAAACCAAAACCTAGAAACCTAAACCAAAACCAAAACCAAAACCTATAACCTAAACCCGAACCCATTCTCAAATCCAATAACCTAAACCTTAACCTAAACCAAAACCAATAACCTAAACCAAAACCTATAACCTAAACTCAATTCCCTAGAGCTAAACCTACACCTAATCCTAATCTCAACTCTCTAACCTAAACCTAAACCTAAACTTGAAAACCAAGACTTAAACGCAATCCCGAACACGAACCCGATTCCTAAACCTAAACCATAACCCATTCTCAAATCCCAAAAAACCTATAACCTAAACCTAAACCTAAACCTTAACCTAAATCTTAACCTAAACCTTAACCAAAACCTATAACCTAAACCCGAGCCCATTCTCAAATCCCATAACCTATAACCTAAGACAAAACCAAAACCTATAACCTAAACCCGAACCCATTCTCAAATCCCCATAACCTAAACCTTAACCTAAACAAAAAACAATAACCTAAACCAAAACCTATAACCTAAACTCAATTCCCTAGAGCTAAACCTACACCTAATCCTAATCTCAACTCTCTAACCTAAACTTGAAAACCAACACTTAAACGCAATCCCGAACACGAACCCGATTTCTAAACCTAAACCATAACCCATTCTCAAATCCAAAAAACCTATAATCTAAACCTAAACTAAACCTTAACCTAAATCTTAACCTAAACCTTAACCAAAAACCTGTAACCTAAACCCGAGCCCATTCTCAAATCCCAAAACCTATAACCTAAACCAAAACCAAACCATAAGCCTAAACCTGAACCCATTCTCAAATCCCAAAACCTATAACCTATAACCTAACCAAAACCTAGAACCTAAACCAAAATCAAAACCAAAACCTATAACCTAAACCCGAACCCATTCTCAAATCCAAGAACCTAAAACCTAACCTAAACCAAAACCAATAACCTAAACCAAAACCTAGAACCTAACGCAAAGCCCTAAAACCGGAACCTATAACCGAAACTCAAAGCCCTAAACCCAAACCCATTCTCAAATCCCAAAACCTATAACCTAAACCAAAGCCAAAACCTATAACCTAACCAAACCTATACTTATAACCTAAAACTATTCCCAAATCCCAAAAACCTATAACCTAAACCTAACCTTCCCTAAACCTATAACCTAAACTCAATTCCCTAGAGCTAAACCTACACCTAATCCTAATCTCAACTCTCTAACCTAAACCTAAACCTAAACTTGAAAACCAAGACTTAAACGCAATCCCGAACATGAACCGATTCCTAAACCTAAACCATAACCCATTCTCAAATCCCAAAAAACCTATAACCTAAACCTAAACCAAAACTAACCTAAATCTTAACCTAAACCTTAACCAAAACCTGTAACCTAAACCCGAGCCCATTCTCAAATCCCAAAACCTATAACCTAAACCAAAACCAAAACTTATATCCTAAACCCGAACCCTTCTCAAATCCCAAAACCTATAACCGATAACCTAAACCAAAACCTAAACCCTAAACCAAAACTAAAACCAAAACCTATAACCTAAACCCAAACCCATTCTTAAATCCAAAAACCTAAACCTTAACCTAAACAAAACCTACCCGAAACTCAAATCCCTAAACCAAAACCTATAACCTAAATTCAAATCCCTAAACCAAAACCTATAACCTAAACTCGGAAAACCTAAACCTTAACCTAAATCAAAACCTAAACCCGAACCCATTCTCAAATCTAAAAACCTAGACCTAACCTAAACCAAAACCTATAACCTAAACCCGAACCCATTCTCAATTCCCAAAACCAAAACTATAACCTAAACTCAAATCCCTAAACCAAAACCTAAAACCGAAACTCAAATCCCAAAAACCAAAACCTGTAACCTAAACCTGAAAACCTAAACCTTAACCTAAATCAAAACCTAAACCCAAACCCATTCTCAAATCGAAAAACCTAAACCAAAACCTATAACCTAAACTTTAACCTAAACCTAAATCAAACCTATAACCTAAACCAAAACCAAACCTATAACCTAATTAACCCTAAACCCTAAACCTAAACTTGAAAACCAAGACTTAAACCCAATCCCGAACATGAACCCGATTACTAAACCTAAACCATAACCCATTCTCAAATCCAAAAACCTATAACCTAAACCTTAACCTAAACCTAAACCAAAACCTATAACCAAAACCAAAACCAAAACCTATAACCTAAACCCGAACCCATTCTCAAATCCCAAAACCTATAACCTAAATCTAAACCTTAACCAAAACCTATAACCTAAACCAAAACCAAACCTATAACCTAAACCCGAATCCATTCTCAAATCCCAAAACCTATAACCTAAACCAAAACCAAAAATTATAACCTAATCCCAAACCTATTCTCAAATCCCAAAAAACCTATAACCTAAACTTAAACCTAAACCTTAACCTAAACCTTAACCAAAACCTGTAACCTAAACCCCGAGCCCATTCTCAAATCCCAAAACCTATAACCTAAACCAAAACCAAAACCAAAACCTATAACCTAAACCCGAACCCATACTTAAATCCAAAAACCTAAAAACCTAACCTAAACCAAACCTATAACCTAAACTCAAATCCCTAAACCAAAACTTATAACCTAAACTCAAATCCCTAAACCAAAACCTATAACCTAAACCTAAATCAAAACCTAAACCCGAACCCATTCTCAAATCCAAAACCTAAACCAAACCTATAACCTAAACCCGAACCCATTCTCAAATCCAAAAACCTAAACCTTAACCAAAACCTATAACCTAAACCAAAACCAAAACCTATAACCTAATCCCGAACCCATTCTCAAATCCCAAAAAACCTAAACCTAAGCCTAAACCAAAACCATAACCTATAACCTAACCCGAACCCATTCTCAAATCCCAAAACCTATAACCTAAACCAAAACCAAAACCTATAACCTAAACTCGAACCTATTCTCAAATCCGAAAACCTATAACCTAAACCTAAACCTTAACCTTAACCTAAACCAAAACCTATAACCTAAACCAAAGCCTATAACCTAAACCCAAACCCATTCTCAAATCTCATAACCTATAACCTAAACCAAAGCCAAAACCTATAACTTAAACGCGAACCATTCTCAAATCCAAAAACCTAAACCTTAACCAAGACCTATAACCTAAACCAAAACCAAAACCTATAACCTAAACCCGAACCCATTCTCAAATCCAAAACCTAAACTTTAACTAACCAAAACCTATAACCTAAACCCGAACCCATTCTCAAATCCCAAAACCATAACCTAAATCTAAACCTTAACCAAAACCTATAACCTAAACCAAAACCAAACCTATAACCTAAACCCGAATCCATTCTCAAACCCAACCCGTAACCTAAACCAAAACCAAAACTTATAACCTAATCCCGAACCTATTCTCAAATCCCAAAAAACCTATAACCTAAACCTAAACCTAAACCTTAACCTAAACCTTAACCAAACCTGTAACCTAAACCCGAGCCCATTCTCAAATCCCAAACCTATAACCTAAACCAAAACCAAAACCAAAACCTATAACATAAACCCGAACCCATACTTAAATCCAAAACCTAAACCTTAACCTAAACCAAACCCTATAACCTAAACCAAAACCTATAACCTAAACTCAACCCCTAAACCAAAACCTATAACCTAAACCTAAATCAAACCAAAACCCCGAACCCATTCTCAAATCCAAAAACCTAAACCTTAACCTAAACCAAAACCTATAACCTAAACCCGAACCCATTCTCAAATCCAAAAACCTAAACCTTCACCAAAACCTATAACCTAAACCTTAACCAAAACCTATAACCAAACCAAAACCAAAACCTATAACCTAATCCCAAACCCATTCTCAAATCCCAAAAAACCTAAACCTAAGCCTAAACCAAAACCATAACCTATAACTAAACCCGAACCCATTCTCAAATCTCAAAACCTATAACCTAAACCAAAACCAAACCTATAACCTAAACCCGAACCCATTCTCAAATCTGAAAACCTATAACCTAAACCTAAACCTTAACCTAAACCTAAACCAAACCTATAACCTAAACCAAAGACTATAACCTAAACCCGAACCCATTATCAAATCCCATAACCTATAACCTAAACCAAAGCCAAAACCTATAACTTAAACACGAAACCATTCTCAAATCCAAAACCTAAACCTTAACCAAGACCTATAACCTAAAACCAAAACCAAAACCTATAACCTAAACCCGAACCCATTCTCAAATCCAAAAACCTAAACTTTAACCAAAACCTATAACCAAACCAAAACCTATAACCTAAACCAACCATTCTCATATCCAAAAACCTACCTTAACCTAAACCAAAACCTATAACCAAAACCTTAACCTAAACCAAAACCAAACCAAACCTATAACCTAAACCAAACCAAAACCTATAACCTAAACCTGAACCATTCTCATTCCCAAAACCAAAACCTACTAAACCTAAACCAAAACCAAACCTATAACCTAAACCCGAACCCATTCTCAATTCCCAAAACCAAAACCTATAACCTAAACCAAACCAAAACCTATAACCTAAACCCGAACCCATTCTCAAATCCCAAAACCTATAACCTAAACCTATAACCTAAACCCGAACCCATTCTCAAATCCAAAAACCTAAACTTTAACCAAAACCTATAACCTAAAACCGAGCCCATTCTCAAATCCCAAAACCTATAACCTAAACCCAAACTCATTCTCAAATCCCAAAACCTATAACCTAACCTAAACCTTAACCTAACCTAACCTAAACCTTAACCTAAACCTAAACCTATAATCATATGGTGAGACCATTTCTTTTGTGTTAATTTCATTCCTCTTTAAGTTTTTTTTTTAATTTATTAAGAAAAAAATGGTTATACATGATGCACTTCTTTCACTTTGTCTTTCTTTTCTCCAATGGGTATTCTAATTTATGAGTGACATGACTGTTTGTAGGATGATGGCATATACGAAGCTGTTGAAATTTCATGCTGAAGTGCAAGCACATTAATTTCTCTAATGAAGCCAAAGACTTGTATTTTCAGTATTATTGTAATTGTAATTGTAATTGATTGAATGAATTGGATTGTAATTGATTGTAATTGTAATTGATTGAATGAAGGATTGTAATTGTAATTGATTGAATGAAGGATGTAATTGAATGAATGAATGATTGTACAGGTGGTAATTGAATGAACAAATGATAATATAAAATTTTTTAATGTCCAAAATAGCTACGGATACTGACCGTAGCCACTAATTTGACAGGTGTAGCCTTAATTTGGCAGATTGGGAAGAAATATTAATATTTTGCTACGGATTATAACCGTAGCTATTGGAATATATAGCTACGGATTAAATCTGTAGCCATAGGTTGCATCGCGCCAATGAGTACGAGAGTGCTACGGACTAAAACTGTAGCCATAGATCTCTGGTACAGATTTGGTCCGTAGCCTTTGCCAGTTTCTGGTAGTTATTGCTACGGATCATATCCGTAGCTGTTGGGACATATAGCTACAGATTAAATCCGTAGCTATAGGTTCCAAACCTATTGTTTTGGGACCTACGACTACGCTAGTGCTACGGACTAGATCCGTAGCCATATATCTATGGCTACGGATTTAATCCGTAGCCTTTGCCCATTTTTCTGGTAGTGATAGTTATAGGTTAAGGTTTAGGTTTAGGAAATCGTGTTCGGGTTCGGGATCTGGTTTAGGTTCGGGTTTAGGAAATCGGGTTCGGGTTGGGGATTGGGTTTAAGTTTGGGTTTTTAAGTTTAGGTTATAGTTTAAGGTTTAGGTTTAGGAAATCCAGTTCAGGTTCGGGTTTAGTTTTAGGTTTTCAAGTTTAGGTTTAGGTATAGGCTTAGGTTATAGGTTATAGGTTATATGTTTAAGTTAAGGTTTAGGGATTCGGGTTCGGGTTCGGGTTTTGGTTCGGGTTTAGGTTATAGGTTTTGGTTTAGGTTATAGGTTATATGTTTAGGTTAAGGTTTAGGTTTAGGTTATCGGTTTTGGGATTTGAGAATAAGTTTAGGTTATAAGTATAGGTTTAGGTTTGGTTATAGTTAAGGTTTAGGTTTAGGTTTAGGTTATAGGTTATAAGTATCTAGGTTTATGTTTAGGTTAAGGTCTAGGTTTAGGTTATAAGTATAGGTTTGGGATTTGAGAATAGGTTTAGGTTAAGGTTATAAGTATAGGTTATAGGTTAAGGTTTAGGTTTAGGAAATCGGGTTCGGATTCAGGATTGGTTTAGGTTTGGGTTTAGGAAATCGGGTTCAGGTTCGGGATCGGGTTTAGGTTTGGGTTTTCAATTTTAGGTTTAGGTTTATGTTAGAGAGTTAAGATTAGGATTAGGTGTAGGTTTAGGTTTAGGGATTTGAGAATACATTTAGGTTTTAGGCTTATGTTTTAGGATTAGGTTATAGGTTTAGGTTTAGGTTAAGGAGTTAATATTAGGATTAGGTGTATGTTTAGGTTTAGGGATTTGAGAATACATGTAGGTTTTAGGTTTAGGTTATAGGATTAGGTATAGGTTTAGGTTTAGGTAGGGAGTTGAGATTAGGATTAGGTGTATGTTTAGGTTAGGGATTTGAGAATACATTTGGGTTTTAGGTTTAGGTTATAGGTTTAGGTTTAGGTTAGGGAGTTGAGATTAGGATTAGGTGTATGTTTAGGTTTAGGATTTGAAAATATATTTAGGTTTTAGGTTTATGTTATAGGTTTAGGTTCTAAGTTTAGGTTTAGGTTAAGGTTTGTTTCTAGGTTATAAGTTTTTTGTTATAGGTTATAGGTTAAGGCTTAGGTTATAGGTTTTGGTTTAGGTTAGGTTTTAGGTTTATGTTAAAGTTTAGGTTATAGGTTTAGGTTTAGGTTTAGGTTTATGTTAAGGTTTAGGTTTAGGTTTAGGCTAAGTTATAGGTTATAAGTATAGGTTTATGTTTAGGTTAAGGTCTAGGTTTAGGTTATAGGTATAGGTTTTGGGATTTGAGAATAGGTTTAGGTTAAGGTTATAGGTTTTGGTTTAGGTTAGGTTTAGGTTATAGGTTATAGGTTATAGCTTTAGGGAATGAGAATAGGTTTAGGCTATAGGTTTAGGGTGTGGTTTAGGTTAAGGGGTGTGGTACCTGCAAATACAGATATAAACACGGCCTGTCCAAATGGCCAGGCTCCTCCAATGCTGTCCATAGGAAATGGACAGCTTCATCATGGTCATAACAACGGTTCCCACCTTCTAGTGACCCCCGCTCATCCGGATAGCTCCAATTCATATCCGGGTCCGCTCTATTAATTTCGAGCAAATACATAAACATGACATTTTCAAATGGACAGGCCCCTCAAGTGCTGTCCATAGAAAATGGACAGCTTCTTCATGGTCATAACAGCGGTTCCCACCTTCTAGGGACCCCCGCTCATCTGGATAGCTCCGACGTACATCCGGGTCTGCTCCATTAATTTCAAGAAAATACATAAACACGGCCTGTCCAAATGGTCAGGCCACTCCAATGCTGTCCATAGAAAATGGACAGCTTTATCATGGTCATAACAGCGGTTCCCACCTTCCAAGGACCCCCGCTCAACATCCGAATAGGTCCAATGCACATCTGGGTCTGCTCCATCAATTTCGAGCAAATACTGATATAAACACGGCCTGTCCAAATGGTCAGGCCACTCCAATGTTGTCCATAGAAAATGGACAACTTCATCATGGTCATAACAGCAGTTCCCACATTCTAGGGACCCCCTCTCAACATTCGGATAGCTCCGACGCGCATCCGGGTCTGCTCATTTAAATAAAATGGATTATCAAGATCATTTAAATAAAATCAGGTCCAATCTACAATCTGACCAGGAGGATTCTTTTAGCACTATTTACGGCACCACGATCTTGTTTTAGGGCTTAAAATTCAAAATTAGATACAAAAATTAGAAAAACCAAATAAATTTAAGAAAGATAGTCAAAGTCCATGTGATGAGCACAAGTATGCACCTACATATTGTTCACACCCCCAGTATAGGGTTGTGATGTAGTAATAATCTTGGTAAGACTGAGGTCGAATCCACAGGGACTGAAACCTGTACGTAATCTGAAACTAACCAGGACTAGAACTAGAATAAGTTGTAATCTAAATCAAGTAAATATAAAGGAATAATGGTGAAATATGTATCTAAAAATTGGAGAATTTAAAGGTAGGAAACTAGGGTGCCAAGGATCCACTTGTAGTGATCAGGGAGATCTACGCTTAATTCATGAACACAACTGGATTTAGAGTCCCATCTTCATCCAGTTGGAAGATATATCATTAAAATCAAATCTGAACTTCTTTTGATTCAGTTTTCAAGAGAAGATATGTATGAGGATTAGAATTGATTCCATCACAAAACCATGCCCATGAGACAAAGCAAATAATAGAAACTAGTCAATCCACATCCAATCTAAGGGATGTGTGAATGTTACGAAGGATTCTGTTATCCAACCATGCCTATGAGACGATGGTGAACAACAGGGTTTCCAAATTTACAAACACTGTAATGTTAAGAACATGCTCAAAGCTATCGCAGATCCATTGTAATTTAAGTCACAAAACCAAAAAAACTAAAGGCATTCCTTAATATCAAACTATAATCAAAGACAGTTCAACTTAAACATGAATTAAAGCATAGAAGTTATTCCCATCACGCCACAAGCTTCACCTCTTAGCCCTAACTAGGAGGTTAACCAACCACAAGCATGATTAACTACGCCTCAAAAGAAAAGAAAAGAAAAGAAAAGAAAGAAAAACAGAAAGTATGAAATAAATTCTAACTACTCTACTCTCTCTCTCTCTGTATCCACGTTGAAACCCCAAGCCGAGATTGAATCCTTCTCTCTCTTCTCTATTCTCTTACTTATATGGCTGCTAGAGGTTCGGCTGGGAACGTGAAGACTTCATGCAGAAGTCTCGGTTGCTGCTAAAGTTGGTGGAGAGGTGTACGCAACAACCAGTTTTGGAAACTTCTTTCTTAAGGACCGTCTTGCATTTGAATCGAATTTGCGGCCAATGGATGCTTTAGATGCAAGATCTAAGATGTTCAATCATCATAGATCTGGTCGATCCCACCTTGGCGATCTTTTGGATGGTCCAAATGGACAGACCAACCCCTGCTATGATCGCAGAACAGCCCAGATTGGCCAGGAGCGCGCGGACTGTGTAAACAGAGCCCAAAACGGTCGACGCTGGACTCTCAGTGGGGCCCACTTCCCTTGTCGTTTGAGAAATCCAAACCGTCCACCAGATTCCCCTCGAAATTTTGGTCGGGGA